>JAFMOC010001617.1:0-14286 GCA_019802505.1 Corydoras sp. C115
GCCCCCGGGTTCCTCAGGTTCTCTCTTAGACTGGGCATAGAATGTAAGAACGTTTCCACCACTGCAGCCCCCTCACAGACTTTTGACGGGCATGGGGACGGTAATGTCCCGAATTACGGGATGGAACCTGGATTTTTATTGGATGGCTGTCCTGCAGAACGTCTCAATGACTTATATAGTGTTCACAATTATTCAAATTACCAGGTCACATGATCCTCACACGGTCTGTAAATTTAGGTCCTACACTGTTGATGCTGCAAGGCCGCTAAAGAAGGACGGAGTCCCCCACTGAGCTCGCCTCACAAGTTTCTTCCTTAAAATATCAACATAACCGGGAGTTTTGTCCTGGCCACTGTCGCATCCGGCTTGCTCTCTGAGGGGTTAAAGGCTTATAAAAATCTTTTTAAAGCGCTTTGTGACGCTGTACTATTGTAAAAGCGCTATAGAAATATATTACTTGAAATTAAATGTGATGTGAGTTTAAGATTCCTGTATATGTGGTGTGATGTAAATATTAGGGTGTGAGCTGCCATTATTATCTTGATTCGATCTATTCCGATTCGGAGAACCGTAGGTCGACTATGAACCTCATAGTCCGGAATGTAACCATTTTGACCACATGGGGTGCGCCCATGGCTGCTGCTAAAGCATTAGTTTTTACATGAAATGTCTTTGGTTTTCGTTATATATATAGCCTTTGTCAAAATAAAATCCCAAATTTTTAGGTTTTTTAGTTTTTTTCTTAGCGTTTTTCCTTTGAAGTGTCACAAAAAGTCCAGAAACGGGGGAATCCAATTTCCTGGGGGGTGCTCTAGAAAACAAGGTAACAATATAAAAAAAGAAAAAATCTCCCTTTTTGTTTAAAACCAACCACGCTTATAGCCGCCATCTTTTGTGGTGAAATTTTTACTGATTTCGAACTAATCAGTCGACTATAGTGAAAAATCTGACGAATCTAGATTCGACTATAGAAAATCCTGAGTTGAAGACATAGACCCCTAATATATATATATATGCACTGTAGGTTTCATTTCTCCACCTCAGTGACACTGCTGGGATCGGACTAATGCCCCCACCAAATAACCCTGCTCTGTGGGTGGATCTATTGGGGTTTCTTACCATCTAGAAAACGAGTTAAGGGGTTACGTACTTACAAAGGGGTATGTTACTGTAGAACACCCAAAACAGTATGGACTCCTCGTCTGATAATTTGAGAAACTACCAAGTCCAAGCTTAATGGTATAACAATAAGTGGAGGCAAAACAAGGGGGGCGTGGCCAAACCTTGACGTGACGTTACTGTAGATGTACATTGTATTTTTTCTCTTTGTTCTGGTAGTCCCCTGTTTGACGTTTCTCTGATTATCTCTTGGTCATGTTGTAAGTTTAGGCGAGTGGGATGTGTTTATTGTCGGTTCTGCTGGTGACTCACTGATGTGGGTGAGTGGGGTTTCTAGTGGCAGCATTTTAAACACCCAGTGACACTTCTGGGATAGGACTAATGCCCCCCACAAACTGTAACTGCCCTGCTCTGTGGTGGTTCTATTGGGGGTGCTGTATCATTAGAGCATGAGTAAAGGGGAAGTACACAGAGTATGTACTGTAGAACCCAAACAGAATGTGGACTACAGTCTGGAATTTGCGAAAGAACTACCAAGTCCCAGCTTTATGGTTAGTTGAAATGAGAACATAACAGCACGATAAGTGGAAGCAAAAAAGGGGGCGTGTGCCAAGACCTTTAACTGGTACTGTGGATGAACTATTGTAGTTGGTCTTTGTTCTGTTTGTCCCATGTTGAGTTCTCATGTTCTCTATTGATTCAGGCGTATGTTTGGTGGTGGATTGTTTATTGTTGGTTCTGCGGTGACACTGATGTGGTGAGTGGTTTCTAGTTGCAGCATTTCGCCAACCTCCTTGACACTGCTGGGATAGGACTTAATTCCCGCCACCGCAAATAACCCCTGCTCCTGTGGTGGTTCTATTGGGGTTCTGACCATTAGAAAAGTAGTTAAGGGTGACGGACACAGTACGTACTGTAGACCACACGACAGATGGACCTTCAAAGTACTGGAATTGAGAGAACTACAAAAAGTCCCTGATACTTTACAAGAAGTGGAACTGCAGGAACCTGGACAATAAGTGGGATCAAAAAAGGGGGCTGTGGCCAAACCTTCACTACAACTGTAGATGTACATTGGATTTTTTCTTTGGTTCTCTGTTCTCAGATTGGTCAGGTGTAGTTTCTCTGGTGCGTGGATTGTTTATTGGTCGGTTTTCCTGCGGTCAGTGACACTGGGGGGGGGGAGGGGGGGGGGATGTGGTGAGGGGGGTTCTAGTGCAGCATTTCTCCACCTCAGTGACACTGCTTGGGATAGGACTAATGCCCCCACCAAATAAACCCCTGCTCTGTGGTGGTTCTATTGGGTTCTGATTCATTAGAGCAGGAGTAAAGGGGGATGTACACAGTACATACTGTAGTAACACAAACAGATGGACTACAGTCTGGAATTGGAGAACTACAAAGTCTATCTTTACAGGACGTGAACTGAGAACAAAACGTGTGAAACTGTTTTAGTGACTCTCATGTTATTTTTGTATCAACGAATAAGGCGGTCGAGTAAACGTTCCTGCGTATAGATCACGTTCTTCTCTCGTTCTTCAGCACAGGCATCCCCGACCGAATAGAAACCTCACTAGCCTGCGGATTTACGAGTCTCACGTTTTGGCATCGCGTCGCCGGAGGGCAAAGTGGCGTCCCCTTACTCCAACTTCACCCTCATTGTGTTACCCTTATTACAGACCTGGTAAGAATGTTTCACTGAGTGTCTTTACGTTTGTGTTGTTTGTTGTTGTTGTTGTCAGTAAATGAAATGTCGTGAACCTCAGCGGCGGGCCGTGCAATTGTCATAACCTTGGCGTTCAGTATCGTACCCCAATAGAATTTAAATCACGTTTAATGGGCTTTGAAAACATCGTATCATATATCATATCATAACATCATATCATAACATCATATATCATAACATCATATCATATCATAACATATCATAACATAACATCATATCATATCATAACATCATATCATAACATCATATCATAACATCATATCATATCATATCATATATCATATCATATCATATCATATCATATCATATCATAACATAACATCATATCATATCATAACATCATATCATAACATCATATCATAACATCATATCATATCATATCATATATCATATCATATCATATCATATATCATATCATATCATATCATATATCATATCATATCATATCATATCATATCATATCATATCATAACATAACATAACATCATATCATATCATGGGGTTCCCCATGCTCATCCAGGGGAGAACGTTTCGGGTGCTGGGCAGATACACCCAGGACAGGGTGTCTATCTATCACTGGGCACATACTCACTCACACAAACACACTCTATATGGGGCAATTTGGAGCATTCATTTGACCTTGATCCATGTTTTATGGACTGTGGGGGAGGAACCGGAGACCCCGGGAGGAAATCCCATGATCGACTTGGAGAAACTTCCATCTTAATGGTATTCAATAAGTGGCAGCAAAAAGGTGGCGTGGCCAAAATTTTTGATTGGTACTGTAGATCACACATTGTAGTGTTTAAACGTTTGTTGTTTGTTTAGTGTCCGCTGTTGTGTTCCTCTTTTCTCTATTGGTCAGGACCTCACAGAAAACAGGTCCTAATTTTTGGGTGGTGCGTTTTGACTCCCTAGCGCTGAAGAGGAGAAACATGCTAAGGCACTATAGCCACCGTGTGCCGCCCCCCCCATTTTACTATCCATTCATTATCTTTCACTTTAATCCTCTACTAGGGTCCTGCTGGTGGGGTTTCCCCATGCCCATCCCAAGAGGAAGAACGTCTTCGGGCGCTGGGCAGATAACACCCAGGACAGGACAACCAATCTATCGCTGGACACAAACACTCAACTCACACAGACACAAACTCTATATTGGGGCAATTTGGAGAATTCAATTGACCTTGAGCCATGTTTTTGGACTGTGGGAGGAAACCGGAGAACAACCCGGAGGAAACCCACGGGGGCGTGACACCGCGAGAACATGGAAACTCCAACCCAGATTGGGACTTCGAACCGTGAATTCCGCCCAGGGTAGACACTTATTTTGAATCCGTCCAATTCCATTAATCTTCCGCTTTAAGTACTCATATTAGGGTTGCGGGTGGGGGGTTCCCCCCATTGCCCATCCCAGTGGAGAAACGTTTCAGGGGCTCTGGGCAGAATACACCCAGGACAAGGGTGTCTATCCATCACATGGGCCCGCACTCACGTCACACAGACACACTCTATATGGGGCAATTTGGAGGAATTCCATGTGACCCTTGATCCATGTTTTTGGACTGTGGGAGGAAACCGGGAGCTCCCGGAGGAAACCCACGCGGGCACGGGTTTCACTGTAAAAACTGGGACTAGAAGAGCAGATTATAACAATTTTCGCTTTATCAATAAATACCTTTAGAGCGGCACTTTGTGGCTTAGTGGTTAGCATGTTCTTCCTCTAGCATGGTCGAATCCCAATTATAGCTAGTGGGTTTCTCTGCAGGGGTGGCATGGTGGCTTAGTGGTTGGCATGTTCTCCTCTCAGCACTAGGGATTCCCGGTTCGAATCCCCATCTGGGTGGAGTTTCCATGTTCTCCCCGTGTCCACGTGGGTTTCCTCCAGGTTCTCCGGTTTCCTCCCTCAGTCCAAAAACATGGATTTAAGGTGAACTGGCTGTTGCCAATAATGTTGCCATTATTCAAATTGCCCCATGTAGTGTGTGAGAGGCACGGTGGCTTAGTGGTTTAGCATGTTCTCCTCTCAGCGCTAGGGAGTCCCAGTTCGAATCCCAATCTGGGTGGGGTGGAGTTTCCATGTTCTCGCCGTGTCCGCGTGGGTTTCCTTCGGGTTCTCCGGTTTCCTCCCACAGTCCAAAAACATGGCTCAAGGTCAATTGAGTTTCCCAAATTGCCCCATTTACAGTGCATCTCTGTGAATGTGTGTGCCCAGCAATGGATTGGCACCCTTTCCTGGGTGTATCTTCCCAGCGCCCTAGACGTTCTCCCCTGGATGGGCATGGGGAACCCCCACCTCCACACTACTGTGATGCAGATATCTTTAAGGTTCCACGCAAGAAATCCTGCATAATTATTCAGTGAGATATTTAGGTTGCAGCCTTACAAATTTAAAGTCCTTTTTTCGGGAGGCACAGTATGTTTCTCCTTTAGTTCCTCCTCATCAACCTTAAGGCAAGAAAGGTCATTTTTCATCAGCTCGAGAACCTTCATCCTGACGCATGCCCTGACCGACAGCGGTGCTTAACCTGGCAACCCTGTGGCTCAGCCAATGAGCTGCTGTCATGTGTGTTAGAAACTGGGTTGAGCTATTTCCTAAAGTCTCTTCAGGAGACGGCGTTCTCCTCTGCAGGACTTTTATGGTCGGACTTTTCTTTTGGACTCCTCTTAGAACCTTGTTTGAATTTATAAAAACAAATCTGCATATTGCGTCGTTCCACCTTTTTGAAGGAACCTCGTATTAACTTGTAAATACTTATAAAGTACTCAAAAACACAACGGGTGGCACATTCGGGTCCTCCAGTTTCCTCCCACAGTCCAAAAACATCGATTCAAGGTGAATTGGCTGCTCTCAATTGCCCGTTTATGGAGTCAAAATATATATGCTGACTCCATACGGGCAATTGAGAGCAACCAGTTCACCTTGAATTGATGTTTTTGAACATTGACCCGGAGTAACAGGTTTGCGGACTGAAATACTGCCATCTAGTGATCAAATTATAAAAAAAGATCAGGAAATTAATGTATTGTATATCATGCATTGATACGAATGTGAAGCACTAGGAGGTGTGTTTTATCTATGATGTCACGGTCGGACAAACCACTCAGCCAATCAGAATTAAGGACCGGAACTTTGTAATTTTATTAGGTTATTTTGGGGGATGTTTTGTAAGAATGACTCCATATTCGGGGGCAATTGAGAGCAGCCAATTCTCCTTGAATCAATGGTTTTGAACATTGACCCTGAGTAACAGGTTTGTGGTTTCAAATACTGCCATCTAGTGGACAAACTATAAAAAAAGATCGGGAAATGAATGTATTGTATATCACACATTGATACGAATGTGAAGCGCTCAGAGGTGTGTGTGTGTTATCTATGATGTCACGGTCGGACACACCGCTCAGCCAATCAGAATTAAGGACCGGAACTTTGTAATTTTATAAGGTTATTTTCAGGGATGTTTTATATGTAATGACTCCATATTTGGGGGCAATTGAGCGCAGCCAATTCACCTTGAATTGATGGTTTTGAACATTGACCCGGAGTAACAGGTTTGCCGACTGAAATACTGCCATCTAGTGGTCAAATTATAAAAAAAAAAGATCGGAAATTAATGTATTGTATATCACGCATTGATATGAATGTGAAGCGCTCAAAGGTGTGTGTTATCTATGATGTCACGGTCGGACAAACCACTCAGCCAATCAGAATTAAGGATCGGAACTTTGTAATTTTATAAGGTTATTTTCAGGGATGTTTTATATATAATGACTCCATATTCGGGGGCAATTGAGAGCGGCCAATTCTCCTTGAATCGATGTTTTTGAACATTGACCCGGAGTAACAGGTTTACGGTTTCAAATACTGCCATCTAGTGGTCAAATTATAAAAAAGATCGGGAAACGAATGTATTGTATATCACACATTGATACGAATGTGAAGCGCTCAGAGGTGTGTGTTATCTATGATGTCACGGTCAGACAAACCGCTCAGCCAATCAGAATTAAGGACCGGAACTTTGTAATTTTATAAGGTTATTTTGGGGATGTTTTATATATAATGACTCCATATTCGGGGGCAATTGAGAGCAGCCAATTCTCCTTGAATCGATGTTTTTGAACATTGACCCTGAGTAACAGGTTTGCGGTTTCAAATACTGCCATCTAGTGGTCAAATTATAAAAAAAGATCGGGAAACGAATGTATTGTATATCACGCATTGATACGAATGTGAAGCGCTCAGAGGTGTGTGTTATCTATGATGTCACGGTCAGACAAACCGCTCAGCCAATCAGAACTAAGGATCGGAACTTTGTAATTTTATAAGGTTATTTTCGGGGATGTTTTGTATAAATGACTCCATATTCGGGGGCAATTGAGAGCTGCCAATTCACCTTGAATCGATGTTTTTGAAAACTGACCCCGAGTAATAGGTTTGCGGTTTCAAATACTGCCATCTAGTGGACAAACTATAAAAAAAAAGATCGGAAATGAATGTATTGTATATCACGCATTGATACGAACTTTGTAATTTTATAAGGTTATTTGGGGGATGTTTTAGATATAATGAATCCATATTCGGGGGCAATTGAGAGCAGCCAATTCACCTTGAATCGATGTTTTTTAAAACTGACTGAGTAACAGGTTTGCGGTTTCAAATACTGCCATCTAGTGGTCAAATTATAAAAAAGCTTGGGAAACGAATGTATTGTATATCATGCACTTATACGAATGTTATGCGCTCAGAGGTGTGTGTTATCTATGATGTCACGGTCGGACAAACCGCTCAGCCAATCAGAAATAAGGATAGGAACTTTGTAATTTTATAAGGTTATTTTGGGGGATGTTTTATATATAATGACTCCATATTCGGGGGCAATTGAGAGCAGCCAATTCACCTTGAATTGATGTTTTTGAACATTGACCCGAAGTAACAGGTTTGCGGACTGAAATACTGCCATCTAGTGATCAAATTATAAATAAAGATCGGGTAACGAATGTATTGTATATCACGCATTGATACGAATGTGAAGCGCTCAGAGGTGTGTGTTATCTATGATGTCACGGTCGGACAAACCGCTCAGCCAATCAGAATTAAGGATCGGAACTTTGTAATTTTATAAGGTTATTTTGGGGGATGTTTTATATATAATGACTCCATATTCGGGGGCAATTGAGAGCAGCCAATTCACCTTGAATCGATGTTTTTAAAAAATGACACTGAGTAACAGGTTTGTGGTTTCAAATACTGCCATCTAGTGGTCAAATTATAAAAAACATCGGGAAAGGAATGTATTGTATATCATGCATTGATACGAATGTGAAGCGCTCAGAGGTGTGTGTTATCTATGATGTCACGGTCGGACAAACCGCTCAGCCAATCAGAATTAAGGACCGGAACTTTGTAATTTTATAAGGTTATTTTCAGGGATGTTTTATATATAATGACTCCATATTCGGGGGCAATTGAGCGCAGCCAATTCACCTTGAATTGATGGTTTTGAACATTGACCCGGAGTAACAGGTTTGCGGACTGAAATACTGCCATCTAGTGGTCAAATTATAAAAAACATCGGGAAACGAATGTATTGTATATCACACATTGATACGAATGTGAAGCGCTCAGAGGTGTGTGTTATCTATGATGTCACGGTCAGACAAACCGCTCAGCCAATCAGAATTAAGGACCGGAACTTTGTAATTTTATAAGGTTATTTTCAGGGATGTTTTATATATAATGACTCCATATTCGGGGGCAATTGAGCGCAGCCAATTCACCTTGAATTGATGGTTTTGAACATTGACCCGGAGTAACAGGTTTGTGGTTTCAAATACTGCCATCTAGTGGTCAAATGATAAAAAAGCTTGGGAAACGAATGTATTGTATATCACGCATTGATACGAATGTTATGCGCTCAGAGGTGTGTGTTATCTATGATGTCACGGTCGGACAAACCGCTCAGCCAATCAGAATTAAGGATCGGAACTTTGTAATTTTATAAGGTTATTTTCGGGGATGTTTTATATATAATGAATCCATATTCGGGGGGCAATTGAGAGCAGCCATTTCACCTTGAATTGATGTTTTTTAAAACTGACACTAACAGGTTTGCTGTTTCAAATACTGCCATCTAGTGGTCAAATTATAAAAAATATCGGGAAATGAATGTATTGTATATCATGCATTGATACGAATGTGAAGCGCTCAGAGGTGTGTTATCGTTGAGGTGTGTTAATTCTGATTGGCTGAGCGGTTTGTCCTACCGTGATGTCATAGATAACACACACCTATGAGCTCTTCACATTCGTATCAATGCGTGATATACAATACATTCGTTTCCCGATGTTTTTTTTTTTTTTTTATAATTTGACAGCTAGATGGCAGTATTTGAAACCGCAAACCTGTTACTCAGGGTCAGCATTCAAAAACTTCGATTCAAGGTGAATTGGCTGCTCTCAATTGCCTGTATATGTAGTCAGTGTGTGGATATTGTCATCATATAGATGGACTTTGTAGTTCTACAGTTCCATTCTGTAGTCCATCTGTTCCTCTACATACTTTGTGAGTCCGCTTTAGTATGTTCTCCAATCATCAGAGAACATACTAAAGCGAACTAATGCAGTATGTAGAGGAACAGATGGACTACAGAATGGAACTGTAGAACTACAAAGTCCATCTATATGATCAGTGGAGGAATCCTGATCTGGGTGTCCATGTGGGTTTCCTCCGGGTTCTCCAGTTTCCCTCCCGCAGTCCAAAGCCATGGATTCAAGGTAACTCGACTGCTCTAAATTGCCCCTATGTAGTCAGTATGAGTGTGTGAGTGAGCCCTGCGAGAGTTCGGCGCCCTGTCCCCCGAGAACGAACCTTCGAAGACTCGAGATGTGACGGAACCGAAACTTCCTTGGAATCCGTTGTTCTTTAATCCACAGACGTTGTGTTTTGTTTTTCGAGCTCGAGAACGCCAACCCCGGCAGCGAGTTCCACGACGTGTCCCTCGAGCCAGGCCCGTAACTCCCAGTTGCGTCGACTGAATCGACGTAATCAGAATTCCGAACCGGTACAATGTAAGAGAACGTTCTCTGTTCTCCCTGCGAGCGAGGAGCATAACAATAGCGTAAGTGGAATTCGAAAATGGGTTGACATTTGCGCTAATCTGCATAAACAGTGTTATGCTAATCAACCGCGCTTGTAGTTACACTATAAAAACGCGTTAATGACTCGAATTGTTCTAATGAACGGATATTGAACTTCGGCGTGGCCTCAGAGAATTCGCTCCTGCCGAAAACTGCGAGAGAGACTCGCGAAAGAGGGAAAGGAGTGTGTGTGTGTGTGTGTGTGGTTCTCATGTGCGTATTGGGTACAGTTCCCTTAAGAACATCCATCATTTATCGTCCGCTTTATCCTCTATTAGGGTTGCGGGTGGTTCCCCATGCCCATGATCAGAACGATTCGGGCGCTGGGCAGATAGACCCAGGACAGGACGCCAATCCATCACTGAACACACACTCACACATACACACTCTATATGGGGCAATTTGGAGAATTCCATTGACCTTGATCCATGTTTTTGGACTGTGGGAGGAAACCAGAGAACCCGGAGGAAACCTATGCGGACACGGGGAGAACATGGAAACTCCACCCAAATTGGAATGCTCCACTCTGGCCGCCAAGACTCAATATGGGGCAATTTGGAGCTTTCAATTTACCTTGTATCCATGTTTTTGGACTGTGGAAGGAAACTGGAGAACCAAGAGAACTCTCTGGCTGGGCACACTCACTCTCACAGACACACATACCAACGTACATTACATGGGGCAATTTGGAGCAGTCCATTCACCTTGAATCCATGTTTTTGGACTGTGGGAGGAAACCGGAGAACCCGGAGGAAACCTATGCGGACACGGGGAGAACATGGAAACTCCACCCAGATTGGGATGCTCCACTCTGGTCGCCAAAACTCAATATGGGGCAATTTGGAGCTTTCAATTTACCTTGTATCCATGTTTTTGGACTGTGGGAGGAAACTGGAGAACCAAGAGAACTCTCTGGCTGGGCACACTCACTCTCACAGAGACACATACAAACGTACATTACATGGGGCAATTTGGAGCCGTCCATTCACCTTGAATCCATGTTTTTGGACTGTGGGAGGAAACCTATGCGGACACGGGAGAACATGCAAACTCCACCCAGATTGGGATGCTCCACTCTGATCGCCAAAACTCAATATGGGGCAATTTGGAGCTTTCAATTTACCTTGTATCCATGTTTTTGGACTGTGGAAGGAAACTGGAGAACCAAGAGAACTCTCTGGCTGGGCACACTCACTCTCACAGACACACATACAAACATACATTACATGGGGCAATTTGGAGCAATGGGTTCCCCCCATGCCCCTTCCGGGGAGAACGTTTCCGGCTCTGGGCAGATACACCCAGGACAGGACACATGCTCACCCATACAGACACACTCTATATGGGGCAATTTGGAGAATTCAATTGACCTTGATCCATGATTTTGGACTGTGGGAGAAAACCGGAGAACCCGGAGGAAACCCACGTGGACACGGGAAGAACATGGAACCTCCACCCAGATTGGGATTCGAACTGGGAATCCTTAGCGCTGAGAGGAGAACATGCCAACCACTAATCCACCAACTTCAGTGGACCTGGGATTTGAACCCACAGCCTTCTGATTGACCACAGGGGAGAACATGGAAACTCCACCCAGCTTGGGATCCGAATCGGGAACCCTTAACGCTGAGGGGCCACGTGATTGATCGGTCACACCTCAGATTAATCTCTCAAACTGAATTTGCATGTTCTCCCCACATCTGTGTGCCATTTGGCTAACTGGCGGTACTAAATGAATGTGTGTGTGAATGTGCATATGAAATGAGTCTTGCTCCGGGATGGACTCCGCCTGCCCGGGATAGGCCCCATCATCTTCGGCAACCCGAAAAAAGCATAATAATCAATGCCAGAGCTCTCAGATCTGCCAGTGCGCAGGTTCTAAGCCGGGTGTCACGGTTCTCCTGAAACATGTCACACTTCTTCTGTGGACCTGTCTCACTCCAGTCTCTTTATCTCGCCCCCGATCGTCTGATGTTTAGATCAGGGTTCTTGTATCGGCCATACGTTGCGAAACTCTTTGATCTTTCCGTCGAGGACAGCTCTCGGTTTCATCGGCTATACGTCCTGGGATACGGTTCTGCTCTAGATCCAATTGAGGACCGATGAGATCAAGAAGAAGGATTTGGTTTCATCCTTTCAGCGAGACTAATTCGGACTAAATAATGTTTTGCAGTAATGCGGCGCTCGATACCGAGCCACGTATTAAATTCTTAATATTAAAAGGACAGTTCCAGTCTGAGAATCTGATTGGCTGAGCCGCTTGACGAGCCGGGACGTTATTGGCAATGACGCCTTCCTCGGAGCGCTTCACATTCATGATATCTTCCACTTTATCCTCTACTAGGGTCATGGGGGGGGGGGGGTGGGGTGGGACAGATACACCCAGGACAGGGTGCCAACTCTGTGGACGGCTGGAGTCACATACACTATATACAGTGCCTTGCAAAAGTATTCACCCCCTTGGATTTTTCCCCATTTTACTACATTACAACCTGTATGTATTTTTTTTTTATCTGAATTGAATGTGATGCATCTGCACAAAATAGTCTATGCTTTAGAAGTGAAATGAGGAAAAATATATATGTATATAAAGAATATGAAAATAAAAAACATGTGCATATGTATTCACCCCCTTTGTTATGAAGCCCCTAAAAAGTTCTGGTGCAACCAATTCCCTTCAGAAGTCACATGCTTAGTGAAATGAAGGCCACCTGTGTGCAATCTAAGTGTCACAAGATCTGTCAGTATATACACACCTTTTCTGAAAGGCCCCCAGAGGCTGCAACACCATTAAGCTAACCGAACAACACCATGAAGACCAAGGAGCTCTCCAAGCAAGTCAGGGATAAAGTTGTAGAGAAGTATAAGTCAGGGTTGGGTTATAAAAAAACATCCAAATCTCTGATGATCCCCCGGAGCACCATCAAATCCATCATCATCAAATGCAAAGAACATGGTACCACAACAAACCTGCCAAGAGAGGGTCGCACACCAAAACTCTCAGCCCGGTCAAGGAGGGCATTAATCAGAGCCCGTGCGAGTCCTGTCCATATAATCTGTCCATATGGAGCCACAGATAGCCGTACACTCCATAGAGCTGGGCTTTATTTTTTTATTTGGCAGAGTGGCCAGGAAAAAAAGACCTTTACTTACAGAGACAGAAAATAGGGAAGGCTCGGTTTCGAGTAGTTTCGCACAAACCGTGCCTGTGGGGATGGGAGACCTCCCAAACTGTAATGGAGGAAGGTAACTGGTGGTCAGATAGAGCCAAATTTGAACTGTTTTTTTTTGGTAACTTTTGGCCACCAAGTGAAAACGCTATGGCTGGCGCAAACCGCAACACATCTCATAACCGCACTCAAAACACCATCCCGCACAGATCCCCACAGTTGAAACATGTGTGGTGGAAAAGGGAAGCACATCACATGCTGTGGGTATTTTTTCCTCAGCAGCAGGGACTTGAAAACTGGGTCCCGACGTCGAGGGGAAGATGGATGGGGCTAAAATACGGGGATAGTTCCTTGAGCAAAACCTGTTTGAGTCCCTGTCAGTGCTGAGATCTAGAGACTGATGACCTAGGGCTGAGATTTTACCTTCCAACAATGACACTTACCCCAAACGCATACTGCTAAAAGCACCACTTTAGTGGTTTAAGAGGAAACTTGTAAACATATTGGAAATGGCCTAAGTCAAGCGCCAGACATTAATCCAACTTGAGAATCCTGTGGTCAAGACTTGAAGATTGCTGTTCACCAACCCGCAACAGTGAAAACCATCTAACTTGCAGGAGCTGTCGCAGTTTGTGGGCCTGAAGAATGGGCAAAAATTCGTCCAGGTGGCAAGATGTGGGCAAAAGCTTCATAGAGACCCCCCTTATCATCAAAGGCTAACTTGACTTGGCAAGCTGTAATTGGCTGCAACAAGGTGTCTCACACAACGTACTGACTTAACGGGGGTGAAACTTTTTGTCGTTTCTATTTGTTGTTTTGCTTCACAATAAAAAAAATAAAATGTGTCAAATGTTGAAAGTTTGGGTAGGCCATGGTCTTGTAAATTAAATGATGGCAGACCCTCCACTGTTCCCTTTAAATTCCAGGTTGTTAGGTAAAAAATGTGTGAACAAATGTAAAGGGGGGATGAATAAAAACTTTGGCAAGGCATCATGTAGGTGCAATTTGAATACAGGCAAATTAGAGCTTTCCAAATTGAACTCTTGAATTCGTGTTTGTAAAAAACTGTGGGAGGAGTCTGGAGATCCCGCGAGAACCCACATGACACGGGGAGAAGTGGAAATCCCCCCAGATCAG
>JAFMOC010001616.1:0-10361 GCA_019802505.1 Corydoras sp. C115
AGCAGCCGCTTTCGCTTACGGCCATACCACCCTGAGCACGCCCGATCTCGTTTGATCTCGGAAGCTAAGCAGGGTCGGGCCTGGTTAGTACTTGGATGGGAGACCGCCTGGGAATACCAGGTGCTGTAAGCTTTTCCTTCACTCACCTTTACTTTTTTCTTTTTTAGAAACAGGAGTTGCCATGAGCACTAAATCCCTGAACCCCCCGAAGGTTGCCACATTACCAACAATCCCTCATAAACAGAGTTAACCCCGACTTGGTGTTCTTCCCTCATACCAAACATATTGTGATAGGTGAATTGGAGATACGAATTGCCCCCTCCCTCGAGTGAATGTGGCTGAGGAACTACCTCGCAAATGTAGCGTTTTGCGTTGGTAAACTGACCCTTCGACGGGTCAAGGTAAGACAAAAGTGAGTAGAAAGCACTCAGACAAACACTACGCCAAAAATGTCCGAAACTGCGTGAAGGGCAGTACTCTCAAGAGTCAAACAGCGACGGCAAAAAAGAAGCCAGCAATGAAATGTATAAAATACAATGTTAAGAAGGCGCAAGTGGGAGCGAGGTGTATTAATGGTATGAGAATGCGTGAGGAGACAAAAGCAATGCTGACGTTGTGTGTCAAAGCCTGCTGTCTGTGCTCGCTACAGTTTTTAGTGTGATATTTTCCCATTTACCAGGAGGTGGCGGCATTCTATCAGAAACGGAGAAGAGAATGCGTTAAGTGGTCGACTTTTTTTTGCTGAATTGATGGAGCAGATGAGCTGAGGTGAACGGCATGTCTGAAATAGAATCTTTAAAGGGGCGAGAGTGAGCAGCTGCCTTCGCTTATGGCCATACCACCCTGAGCACGCCCGATCTCGTTTGATCTCGGAAGCTAAGCAGGGTCGGGCCTGGTTATACTTGGATGGGAGACCGCCTGGGAATACCAGGTGCTATAAGCTTTTCCTTCACTCACTCACCTTTACTTTTTTTTTTTAGAAACAGGAGTTGCCATGAGCACTAATCCCGAAAGGTTAACATTCATACATCCCTTTAAACAGAGCTAACCCCGACTCGGTGTTCTTCCCTCATACCCAACATATTGTGATAGTGAATTGGAGATACGAATTGCCCCCTCCCTCGAGTGAATGTGGCTGAGGAACTACCTCGCAAATGTCTTTAGCGTGAAGCTCTGTGGATCAGAGTGTTGGTAAACTGGCCCTTCGACGGGTCAAAGGTAAGACAAAAAGTGAGTAGAAAGCACTCAGACAAACACTACGCCAAAAATGTCCGAAACTGCGTGAAGGGCAGTACTCTCAAGAGTCAAACAGCGACGGCAAAAAAGAAGCCAGCAATGAAATGTATAAAATACAATGTTAAGAAGGCGCAAGTGGGAGCGAGGTGTATTAATGGTATGAGAATGCGTGAGGAGACAAAAGCAATGCTGACGTTGTGTGTCAAAGCCTGCTGTCTGTGCTCGCTACAGTTTTTAGTGTGATATTTTCCCATTTACCAGGAGGTGGCGGCATTCTATCAGAAACGGAGAAGAGAATGCGTTAAGTGGTCGACTTTTTTTGCTGAATTGATGGAGCAGATGAGCTGAGGTGAACGGCATGTCTGAAATAGAATCTTTAAAGGGGCGAGAGTGAGCAGCTGCCTTCGCTTATGGCCATACCACCCTGAGCACGCCCGATCTCGTTTGATCTCGGAAGCTAAGCAGGGTCGGGCCTGGTTAGTACTTGGATGGGAGACCGCCTGGGAATACCAGGTGCTATAAGCTTTTCCTTCACTCACCTTTACTTTTTTTTTTTAACGAAAAATAACTTCATACATTTTAAACAGAGCTAACCCCGACTCGGTGTTCTTCCCTCATACCCAACATATTGTGATAGTTGAATTGGAGATACGAATTGCCCCCTCCCTCGAGTGAAGGTGGCTGAGGAACTACCGCAAATGTCTTTAGCGTGAAGCTCTGTGGATCAGAGTGTTGGTAAACTGGCCCTTCGACGGGTCAAAGGTAAGACAAAAGTGAGTAGAAAGCACTCAGACAAACACTACGCCAAAAATGTCCGAAACTGCGTGAAGGGCAGTACTCTCAAGAGTCAAACAGCGACGGCAAAAAAGAAGCCAGCAATGAAATGTATAAAATACAATGTTAAGAAGGCGCAAGTGGGAGCGAGGTGTATTAATGGTATGAGAATGCGTGAGGAGACAAAAGCAATGCAGACGTTGTGTGTCAAAGCCTGCTGTTAGTCCTCGCTACTGTTTTTAGTGTGATATTTTCCCATTAACCAGGAGGTGGCGGCATTCTATCAGAAACAGAGAAGAGAATGCGTTAAGTGGTCGACTTTTTTTGTCGAATTGATGGAGCAGTTGAGCTGAGGTGAACGGCATGTCTGAAATAGAATCTTTAAAGGGGCGAGAGTGAGCAGCTGCTTTCGCTTACGGCCATATACCACCCTGAGCACGCCCGATCTCGTTTGATCTCGGAAGCTAAGCAGGGTCGGGCCTGGTTAGTACTTGGATGGGAGACCGCCTGGGAATACCAGGTGCTGTAAGCTTTTCCTTCACTCACCTTTACTTTTTTCTTTTTTAGAAACAGGAGTTGCCATGAGCACTAAATCCCTGAACCCCCCGAAGGTTGCCACATTACCAACAATCCCTCATAAACAGAGTTAACCCCGACTTGGTGTTCTTCCCTCATACCAAACATATTGTGATAGGTGAATTGGAGATACGAATTGCCCCCTCCCTCGAGTGAATGTGGCTGAGGAACTACCTCGCAAATGTATTTTGCGTTGGTAAACTGACCCTTCGACGGGTCAAAGGTAAGACAAAAGTGAGTAGAAAGCACTCAGACAAACACTACGCCAAAAATGTCCGAAACTGCGTGAAGGGCAGTACTCTCAAGAGTCAAACAGCGACGGCAAAAAAGAAGCCAGCAATGAAATGTATAAAATACAATGTTAAGAAGGCGCAAGTGGGAGCGAGGTGTATTAATGGTATGAGAATGCGTGAGGAGACAAAAGCAATGCAGACGTTGTGTGTCAAAGCCTGCTGTCTGTCCTCGCTACTGTTTTTAGTGTGATATTTTCCCATTTACCAGGAGGTGGCGGCATTCTATCAGAAACAGAGAAGAGAATGCGTTAAGTGGTCGACTTTTTTTGTCGAATTGATGGAGCAGTTGAGCTGAGGTGAACGGCATGTCTGAAATAGAATCTTTAAAGGGGCGAGAGTGAGCAGCTGCTTTCGCTTACGGCCATACCACCCTGAGCACGCCCGATCTCGTTTGATCTCGGAAGCTAAGCAGGGTCGGGCCTGGTTAGTACTTGGATGGGAGACCGCCTGGGAATACCAGGTGCTGTAAGCTTTTCCTTCACTCACCTTTACTTTTTTTTTTTTTAGAAACAGGAGTTGCCATGAGCACTAAATCCCTGAACCCCCCGAAGGTTGCACATTACCAACAATCCCTCATAAACAGAGTTAACCCCGACTTGGTGTTCTTCCCTCATACCCAAACATATTGTGATAGGTGAATTGGAGATACGAATTGCCCCCTCCCTCGAGTGAATGTGGCTGAGGAACTACCTCGCAAATGTCTTTGTGAAGCTCTGTTTGCGTTGGTAAACTGACCCTTCGACGGGTCAAAGGTAAGACAAAAGTGAGTAGAAAGCACTCAGACAAACACTACGCCAAAAATGTCCGAAACTGCGTGAAGGGCAGTACTCTCAAGAGTCAAACAGCGACGGCAAAAAAGAAGCCAGCAATGAAATGTATAAAATACAATGTTAAGAAGGCGCAAGTGGGAGCGAGGTGTATTAATGGTATGAGAATGCGTGAGGAGACAAAAGCAATGCAGACGTTGTGTGTCAAAGCCTGCTGTCTGTCCTCGCTACTGTTTTTAGTGTGATATTTTCCCATTAACCAGGAGGTGGCGGCATTCTATCAGAAACAGAGAAGAGAATGCGTTAAGTGGTCGACTTTTTTTGCTGAATTGATGGAGCAGATGAGCTGAGGTGAACGGCATGTCTGAAATAGAATCTTTAAAGGGGCGAGAGTGAGCAGCTGCTTTCGCTTACGGCCATACCACCCTGAGCACGCCCGATCTCGTTTGATCTCGGAAGCTAAGCAGGGTCGGGCCTGGTTAGTACTTGGATGGGAGACCGCCTGGGAATACCAGGTGCTATAAGCTTTTCCTTCACTCACCTTTACTTTTTTATTTTTTAACGAAATAACTTCATACATTTTAAACAGAGCTAACCCCGACTTGGTGTTCTTCCCTCATACCCAACATATTGTGATAGTTGAATTGGAGATACGAATTGCCCCCTCCCTCGAGTGAAGGAGGCTGAGGAACTACCTCGCAAATGTCTTTAGCGTGAAGCTCTGTGGATCAGAGTGTTGGTAAACTGGCCCTTCGACGGGTCAAAGGTAAGACAAAAGTGAGTAGAAAGCACTCAGACAAACACTACGCCAAAAATGTCCGAAACTGCGTGAAGGGCAGTACTCTCAAGAGTCAAACAGCGACGGCAAAAAAGAAGCCAGCAATGAAATGTATAAAATACAATGTTAAGAAGGCGCAAGTGGGAGCGAGGTGTATTAATGGTATGAGAATGCGTGAGGAGACAAAAGCAATGCTGACGTTGTGTGTCAAAGCCTGCTGTCTGTGCTCGCTACAGTTTTTAGTGTGATATTTTCCCATTTACCAGGAGGTGGCGGCATTCTATCAGAAACAGAGAAGAGAATGCGTTAAGTGGTCGACTTTTTTTGCTGAATTGATGGAGCAGATGAGCTGAGGTGAACGGCATGTCTGAAATAGAATCTTTAAAGGGGCGAGAGTGAGCAGCTGCTTTCGCTTACGGCCATACCACCCTGAGCACGCCCGATCTCGTTTGATCTCGGAAGCTAAGCAGGGTCGGGCCTGGTTAGTACTTGGATGGGAGACCGCCTGGGAATACCAGGTGCTATAAGCTTTTCCTTCACTCACCTTTACTTTTTTATTTTTTAACGAAATAACTTCATACATTTTAAACAGAGCTAACCCCGACTTGGTGTTCTTCCCTCATACCCAACATATTGTGATAGTTGAATTGGAGATACGAATTGCCCCCTCCCTCGAGTGAAGGAGGCTGAGGAACTACCTCGCAAATGTCTTTAGCGTGAAGCTCTGTGGATCAGAGTGTTGGTAAACTGGCCCTTCGACGGGTCAAAGGTAAGACAAAAGTGAGTAGAAAGCACTCAGACAAACACTACGCCAAAAATGTCCGAAACTGCGTGAAGGGCAGTACTCTCAACAGTCAAACAGCGACGGCAAAAAAGAAGCCAGCAATGAAATGTATAAAATACAATGTTAAGAAGGCGCAAGTGGGAGCGAGGTGTATTAATGGTATGAGAATGAGTGAGGAGACAAAAGCAATGCTGACGTTGTGTGTCAAAGCCTGCTGTCTGTGCTCGCTACAGTTTTTAGTGTGATATTTTCCCATTTACCAGGAGGTGGCGGCATTCTATCAGAAACGGAGAAGAGAATGCGTTAAGTGGTCGACTTTTTTTGCTGAATTGATGGAGCAGATGAGCTGAGGTGAACGGCATGTCTGAAATAGAATCTTTAAAGGGGCGAGAGTGAGCAGCTGCCTTCGCTTATGGCCATACCACCCTGAGCACGCCCAGTTCAGAGTTGGATACGCCCACAGGAAGTGTGAGTCAGCAGTAGGGAGAGGAAGGCTCTCCCAGTTCGTTTGTTAATTTTTTGGTTATATTTTGTTTGTTTTTTGATCTTTTTGATTTCTGTTTTTTCCCCTGAGTTACTTTTAGTTTTAGCTCCCCAGCAGTACCTACTGTTTGGGGAGAAATCTTTTTTTTTCTCCCAAAATGACTGATCTTCTGGACAAAGACAATGGCATGGCTGAACGACAAAGCAATCTGGATACCCCCTTAAGTGTGACGAATGGCTCGGACGGACAACCTGGACTTGACCTCGGAAAGGAACAACGACTACGGAAAAAGGACACCCCACGGCATGACGAAAGAAAAAATGGAATTGCTAATGAGAATGTAAAGAAAACCTGGCAAAGGAAATATGCAAAAGAAGCGACATGTGTAATAGAGCTGGATCAGCTAAAAGGAATTGGAGCAATGGACATAATAAAGGCAGTGAATGACACAGTTGGAATTGGGAAGTTACTCGCTGTAAGACCTAAAGCCGGTAACGAGTACGAGGTCACCCTGGAAAGTGAGGAACTGGTGGACATCATTTCAGAAGGACTTATGATTAAAGAGACTCTCTGTGAAGTCCGAAAGCTGTGCTCGTGTGAGCTCATGGTTTCTTTTCTGAACCTCCCAGCATACATAGAAGACGCTGTGATTTTGGAAAGACTCCAAAAGTGGGGAGTAACCCCCATACTACCGATCCGGAGGAGGTACTACCCTGGAACGACCATCACTGATGGGACACGGTACCTCCGAGTCCGGTTCCCCAAGGAGGTCATCTCTCTCCCTTACAGTGTGCGGCTGGAAACGGCAGAGGGCCCCCAGTATTACCGGGTCATACACGACCGGCAGGTGAAGATGTGTAGGATGTGTATGAGCCCGGACCACGTTATGCGCGATTGCCCCAGCTTCGTATGCAGAGAGTGCTGCGAGCAGGGGCATTTTGCAAGGAACTGTGGGGCCACGAAATGCGGTGAGTGCAACCATGCGTTAATCAGCTGCAGCTGTGTGGAGATTGAGGAGGCCTCAGGGGAAACTCGGGAAGAATGTGGGGCAATCTCCCCGGTGCGTGCTGAGATGAAGGTGGAGTCGAACCAGATCCAGCAGGAAGCGCCGCAACCAAGGGGAGGTTTAGGGAAGGAGCTGGAGCTCGCACAGCTACATGAAGAGGAAAAAATGGACTTTACAAATGAAGAAGGAACAGAAAAACCACCAGAAAAAAGAAACCGGGAACACGATGAACTTTTAGAGGACAGTAATTTTAAAACACAACATGATGGTTTTAAGGGCGTACAAAGAAGGAAAATCAAGGTGTCACCGAACATACCAAAAGCCCTTGAAAAACAGAGAAAAAGACGGGAAGAAGCAAAGGAAAAGATTTTAGAGAGTTCAAGAACTGGTATGTTTGACATCTTATCCGAAACCCAGGCACCATAATGATTTTATTGTTTTTATTATTTTTAATGAGCTTTTACCCTCTTTTATCACTCAACGTTAGAGGATTAACGGACACTGACCATTTTAAAAGACTTATGTTTTTAAGCAAAAAAGCGGACATTTTATGCTTACAAGAAACGTTTTGGGACAATGAAAATGCTGAAAACATGGGAAAAATATGGGATGGAGAAATGTTTTTTAACTGTCATAATTCTAAAAGAAAAGGTGTTGCTATTTTAATTAAGAAAGGAGTGTGTGAAAAAGCTGAGAGAATATATGCTGATACTGAAGGAAGGGTTTTAACGGTGAAAATAACAACGACCAATGAAGTCTTAACCATATGTAACATATACGCTCCCAATAATGAGATGGAAAAAACAATTTTTTTTAAAAAAATCAGTGTTTTAATGAATAACTGGGAAAATGTTTTATTGATTGGAGATTTTAATACAGTTTTTAGTAGATTGGATATTAATAACAATATGGTATATAGAACAGATACAGGAAGGGATGAATTAAACAAAATAATGAAAAAATATGATTTAATAGATATATGGAGGAAAAGAAATCCGGAGAAAAAATCTTTTTCAAGATCTGAGATAGTGCAGGATAAAATAAAACAAAAAGCAGAATAGATCATTTTTTATGTCCAATTGAAATTGAAAAATATATATCAAAAATAAATTACACAAAATATAATTTTAGCGATCATGATTTTTTATGGGTAACTATAGATTTTAGTGAAGTTGAGAGAGGGAGGGGGGGGTATGGGTTTTAAACACTGATATTTTAAAAGACTATGTTTTTAAAACCGAAATTGAAAATCTAATTTTAAATAGCAGCACTGACAGTTTTTATAGAACAGATACAAGGGTGTGGTGGGATAATTTAAAATATGACCCTCGAGTGAAGGAGGCTGAGGAACTACCTCGCAAATGTCTTTAGCGTGAAGCTCTGTGGATCAGAGTGTTGGTAAACTGGGCCCTTCGACGGGTCAAAGGTAAGACAAAAGTGAGTAGAAAGCACTCAGAGACAAACACTACGCCAAATATGTCCGAAACTGCGTGAAGGGCAGTGCTCTCAACAGTCAAACAGCGGCGGCAAAAAAAAGAAGCCAGCAATGAAATGTATAAAATACAATGTTTAAGAAGACGCAAGTGCGAGTGAGGCGTATTAATGGTATGAGAATGCGTGAGGAGACAAAAGCAATGCAGACGTTGTGTGTCAAAGCCTGCTGTTAGTCCTCGCTACTGTTTTTTAGTGTGATATTTTCCCATTAACCAGGAGGTGGCGGCATTCTATCAGAAACAGAGAAGAGAATGCGTTAAGTGGTCGACTTTTTTTGTCGAATTGATGGAGCAGTTGAGCTGAGGTGAACGGCATGTCTGAAATAGAATCTTTTTAAAGGGGCGAGAGTGAGCAGCTGCTTTCGCTTATGGCCATACCACCCTGAGCACGCCCGATCTCGTTTGATCTCGGAAGCTAAGCAGGGTCGGGCCTGGTTAGTACTTGGATGGGAGACCGCCTGGGAATACCAGGTGCTATAAGCTTTTCCTTCACTCACCTTTACTTTTTTTTTTTTTTGGAAAACGAAATAACTTCATACATTTTATAAACAGAGCTAACCCCGACTCGGTGTTCTTCCCTCATACCCAACATATTGTGATAGGTGAATTGGAGATACGAATTGCCCCCTCCCTCGAGTGAAGGTGGCTGAGGAACTACCTCGCAAATGTCTTTAGCGTGAAGCTCTGTGGATCAGAGTGTTGGTAAACTGGCCCTTCGACGGGTCAAAGGTAAGACAAAAGTGAGTAGAAAGCACTCAGACAAACACTACGCCAAAAATGTCCGAAACTGCGTGAAGGGCAGTGCTCTCAACAGTCAAACAGCGGCGGCAAAAAAGAAGCCAGCAATGAAATGTATAAAATACAATGTTAAGAAGACGCAAGTGCGAGTGAGGCGTATTAATGGTATGAGAATGCGTGAGGAGACAAAAGCAATGCAGACGTTGTGTGTCAAAGCCTGCTGTTAGTCCTCGCTACTGTTTTTAGTGTGATATTTTCCCATTAACCAGGAGGTGGCGGCATTCTATCAGAAACAGAGAAGAGAATGCGTTAAGTGGTCGACTTTTTTTGTCGAATTGATGGAGCAGTTGAGCTGAGGTGAACGGCATGTCTGAAATAGAATCTTTAAAGGGGCGAGAGTGAGCAGCCGCTTTCGCTTATGGCCATACCACCCTGAGCACGCCCGATCTCGTTTGATCTCGGAAGCTAAGCAGGGTCGGGCCTGGTTAGTACTTGGATGGGAGACCGCCTGGGAATACCAGGTGCTGTAAGCTTTTCCTTCACTCACCTTTACTTTTTTCTTTTTTAGAAACAGGAGTTGCCATGAGCACTAAATCCCTGAACCCCCCGAAGGTTGCCACATTACCAACAATCCCTCATAAACAGAGTTAACCCCGACTTGGTGTTCTTCCCTCATACCAAACATATTGTGATAGGTGAATTGGAGATACGAATTGCCCCCTCCCTCGAGTGAATGTGGCTGAGGAACTACCTCGCAAATGTATTTTGCGTTGGTAAACTGACCCTTCGACGGGTCAAAGGTAAGACAAAAGTGAGTAGAAAGCACTCAGACAAACACTACGCCAAAAATGTCCGAAACTGCGTGAAGGGCAGTACTCTCAAGAGTCAAACAGCGACGGCAAAAAAGAAGCCAGCAATGAAATGTATAAAATACAATGTTAAGAAGGCGCAAGTGGGAGCGAGGTGTATTAATGGTATGAGAATGCGTGAGGAGACAAAAGCAATGCTGACGTTGTGTGTCAAAGCCTGCTGTCTAGTCCTCGCTACTGTTTTTAGTGTGATATTTTCCCATTTACCAGGAGGTGGCGGCATTCTATCAGAAACGGAGAAGAGAATGCGTTAAGTGGTCGACTTTTTTTTTGCTGAATTGATGGAGCAGATGAGCTGAGGTGAACGGCATGTCTGAAATAGAATCTTTAAAGGGGCGAGAGTGAGCAGCTGCCTTCGCTTATGGCCATACCACCCTGAGCACGCCCGATCTCGTTTGATCTCGGAAGCTAAGCAGGGTCGGGCCTGGTTAGTACTTGGATGGGGAGACCGCCTGGGAATACCAGGTGCTGTAAGCTTTTCCTTTAACTCACCTTTACTTTTTTCTTTTTTGAGAAACAGGGAAGTTGCCATGAGCACTAAATCCCTGAGACCCCCCGAAGGT
>JAFMOC010001620.1:0-12841 GCA_019802505.1 Corydoras sp. C115
GAAAGCTGAAACCCTCCCAAATGAGATTTAATTTACGAAAATAAATTTGATTCACTGCAGAAATATTGATCATTTAATGAACACAGAAAGGCCAGATTTTGGCAAGACAAAAGTTTTGTCGCCTTATCATATAATGCACCCAATCCTAGTTTACAGCCTCACCTGTGCTCACTAATTGATTGGTTAATTAGTGGGTGTGTATAAAAAGAACTCCAGCACCCCAGACCTTCACTTGCACTGCAACTAGACCTCTGACAACATGCCAAAAAGCCATCCTGCGACCAAAGCTTTGATTATCAAGATGCTGAAGACCAAATCCACTGCAGAGGTGGCTGGCACCTTTAATGTGTCTCAGCGTCAAGTACAAAGAATTAAAAAAAGATTTGAAGAGACTGGAGATGTTTTTGACAAGCCCAGGTCCGGCAGACCCCACAAGACAACTGCTCGTGAGGAACGTTTGTTGGTTCCTCTTCCACTGCAACAGCGCTCCAAGTCAAGTCAAGTAATTTATTTATATAGCGCTTTTTACAACAGTACATTGTCACAAAGCAGCTTTACAGAATGAAAAGCCTTTAAACCCCCAAAGAGCAAGCCGAAGCGACAGTGGCAAGAAAAAACTCCCTTTTATGTTGTTATTTAAGGAAGAAACCTTGGGAGGACCAAGACTCAGTGGGGGACTCATCCTCCTTGAGCGGCCAGGCAGCAACAACAGTGTAGAACAGCCATGTCCAGATACTAAACAAATGGAAAAACTAACAACTAGAAAACTATATGTGAGTCCATTAGGGGGCGTCCTGCAGGACCGCCTTGTCAGGATCCATACAGTATTCGTAAGCAGAGCCATGGATCTCCAGGAAGCCGGGGGACACCTCAAAAGAAACAGACAAAGGAAGGGAGTTAGAGCTAATAATAAAGCACGGCATTTATTCATTTTTCATTCATTATCTCCCGCTTTATCCTCTATTAGGGTCGCGGTGGGGTTCCCCATGCCCATCCAGGGGAGAACGTCTCGGGCGCTGGGCAGATACACCCAGGACAGGGCGCCAATCCATCGCTGGGTACACACTCACACACTCAAAAACACTATATATGGGGCAATTTAGAGAACTCAATTAACTTGATCCATGTTTTTGGACTGTGGGAGGAAACCGGAGAACCCGGAGGAAACCCACGCAGACACGGGGAGAACATGGAAACTCCACCCAGATGGGGATTCGAACCGGGAATCCCTAGCGCTGAGAGGCGAACGTGCTAACCACTAAGCCACCGTGCAGCCCGCACGGCATTTAATTAATAAGTAATTAATTGACACAGTGCAGCATGTGACTCCGGCATCACTGACTAGAGCAGCATAACTAAAAGAGGCAGATACTGCAGACTCTACATAGTTGAGATGGCGCCCCGGAACAGCATCATTCCAGCGCCACACCCCCCCCATTAATGATGAGGTGGGTGAAGAGGTGAAATGCCAGCATACACTGATCAGAGATTACCCCCCAACACAGCCAAGTCTGAGATCTACATCTTTATCTACAGGGGATTAGTTAAACGCAAGATTAAATAAATGTGTTTTTAATTTATTTTTAAAGATTAATAGTGATTCTGAATCACGAACAGTAACTGGAAGGCTATTCCAAAGTTGAGGAGCCTTGTGGGAGAACGCTCTTCCACCAGCAGTAATTTTATTTATTCTAGGAGCTAAGAGTAAGCCAGCACCTTGAGATCGGAGCTCACGTGTCGGCTGGTACAATTGAATCAGCTCACTCAGATACTGTGGAGCCTGATTATGTAAAATTTTATATGTTATTAATAAAATTTTGTACTCGATACGAAACTTAACTGGTAGCCAGTGCAAGTTTGATAACACAGGAGTTATATGATCAAACTTTCTGGTTTTAGTTAAAACTCTAGCTGCAGCATTCTGCACAAGTTGTAATTTATGTAATGATTTATTAGAACATCCTGTCAGAAGTGAATTACAATAATCTAACCTTGGGGTAATAAAAGCATGAATTAGTTTTTCTGCATCTTGGAGGGAGAGGATATTTCGTAGCTTCGAAATGTTACGAAGGTGAAAAAATGCAATTCTAGTGATATTGCTAATGTGCTTTGTAAAGGAGAGATCTGAATCAATAATGACACCGAGATTATTTACAGATGAACTGGGTCTAATTAAAGAGTTATCAAGGTTTAACATAGTGTTAGAAGCTTTGTTAATTTTGTCCTTGGGTCCAACTATCAGAAACTCTGTTTTATCAGAATTTAGCAGTAGGAAGTTTTTTGACATCCACATTTTAATATCTTGGATGCAGTCCTCGAGCTTAGTGACTGAACAACCATCATTAGGGTTAGCTGAAACATATAACTGTGTATCATCTGCATATGAGTGGAAACAGATTCCATGTTTACGAATAATTGATCCCAATGGAAGCATATATAATGCAAATAGGAGTGGACCCAGAACTGACCCTTGTGGGACACCATATTTAACTTTAACGAGATCAGAATATTGGTTGTTAACACAGGTGAATTGATATCGATCAGTCAGGTAGGATTTAAACCACTGGAGTGCCGATCCTGTAACACCCACAATGTTTTCTAATCTATCAACTAAGATGTTATGGTCTATAGTGTCAAAGGCTGCACTAAGATCTAATAATACAAGAAAAGAGATTTGGTTATTATCAGAGGACATTAATAAATCATTAACAACTTTAATTAAGGCTGTCTCAGTGCTATGGTGAGACCTAAAACCTGACTGAAAAACTTCATGAATGTTATTAGCTAGAAGATGG
The DNA here is from genome assembly GCA_019802505.1 of Corydoras sp. C115. Taxonomy (NCBI): domain Eukaryota; kingdom Metazoa; phylum Chordata; class Actinopteri; order Siluriformes; family Callichthyidae; genus Corydoras; species Corydoras sp. C115. The sequence continues at coordinate 2,796 of JAFMOC010001620.1, forward strand.
CGATTCAGCTGGTTGAACACTATTTTTTCTAGGATTTTAGAGACAAAAGGAAGGTTTGATATTGGTCTATAGTTGGACAGTATTAGAGGATCTAAATTAGGTTTTTTAAGTAATGGTTTAATGACTGCACACTTCAGATTTTTGGGGACATAGCCTATTTTAAGTGATGAATTTATAATGTTTATAAAAGGCTCTGTGATATTTGGTAGGAGGTCTTTAAGCAGATTTGTTGGTATTGCGTCTAACATACAGGATGTTGTCTTTGATTGTGTAATTAATGAGACAAGCTCTTTTTTAGATATGGGGTTAAAGGTATTTAACTCTATTGTACTATATTATTTTCTCTACCACTAGATTTTTCAGAAATCATTGAGGGTTGATTATTGGTTACGCTACACAATGCATTAGATGATTTAAGTCTTATGTTTTCAATTTTATCACTAAAGAAATTCATGAAATCATTGCTGCTGAACTGTGAGTGAATCTGTGAATCTGATTCAGTAGCACTTCGAGTTAATTTGGCAATGGTACTAAAGAGGAATCTTTGGTTGTTTTTGTTGTTCTCTATTAATTCAGAATAATATTTAGTCTTCGCTGCATTGAGTGCATGTTTGTACTCAGTCATACTGTCCTTCCATGCAACCCTAAATACCTCTAATTTAGTTTAGTTTAGTTTAGTAGTGGGCCATCTGATAGAATTGATCTATTTTACCATGCGGAATGTTGATAGGCTTATATTTTTCCTTCATCCTATAATCTATGAATTAACGCTAATGAAATTTGAAAAGCTTTGGTTATGATGTAAGGATGCCATTCCTGGAACCACATTGGACCACATTGCAATATCTAAACTAACTGTGGTATAACAAAAGCTATTCATTTGAGCAAAAGTATTCAATAAGTTATTTTGCAAACATTACTCATTATTAGTTATGTTATTAGTAATTTATTTTCTGTTATCAAGTAATATTATTCATTTTGCATAGAATATAATTGTAAGAAATCCGGGTTCTGCATCGGTCTCTCCTGCACGCTCTGTCACTCGCGCTCTTAGCCCCGCCTTCTAGTTCCGCTTTCGCTCCGGCACCAGGTGAGGCTAATTTGTTTGATGGGTCGTTTCTTCTATTTAAGCTCTGTCTTCGCACGGGACGGATCGCGAAGTATTGTCCCTGATTTATCATACATGCCGAGCGATTTTTTGACTGCTATCCTGTCTGCTTTGTGTCTCGTGGTGCGTTTGGTCTCGGTGAGTGCGTGTCTGTTTATGTTAGCTGTGTGTTAGCATCTGCGTTCTCACCTCCGTGTATAGATCAGTATTTGTCGTTGTATGAGTGAACGTCTGTGTTTATCTGTGATCGCTCCCTGGTGTCTGTCTAAATCTCTTTCTGTTTTCAGTGTTCATCCTGTCCTTAGTGTCCTGCGTCCCGGGAGCGATCTCTGTCCGTCCGCTCAGGTGGTTCGGCTTCGGCCGGGTGGGGCGGAGTTCGCACTCGCCCTAGCCTGCTCCGCTGGCGCGCCACCACCTGAGGGCGTCCGTGTCTCATCGTTCACTCTACTTACTAACGGTTCCCATCTTTTTACTAATACGCTCTGTTTTGGTGAACTAACGTTATTTCCTTCCTCGTATACTAATACCTTGATTGTCCTCCCATCCCTCGTTGGTCTCAATCTAGGTCCTGGCCTGCAGTCGTCCCGTGTAGTTCACCATACCTCTGTGTGCACTTTCTACACTCTGTCTTCCTTCAGGTTGCTGTGGATCACTCCCTTGGACACGCCTGTTCTTTCTGTCATAGGGTTTGTTATTTTGTCTATCCTAGACACACTCACTAGCTTCTTCTATTTCTTCTCACGCATAGCCAGTGTAGGGTTCTCTTTCTACAGCGTAGTTTATTCTGTGTACCTTGTTTTATTTAGTTTTTGTTTTGGCTCGGTGTTGTGCTCTGCCCAGTCCTCCGTCCAGGTTAATCACCCCGGCCTGGGTCCAGCGGGCAACATCCTCCTCGCACCATCCTCCTCCTGCACTACCCTACCTCTGCCTTGCATTTCAATAAATAACTTTTGTTCTGCATCCACGTCTCCAGAACTATCCTTACAGATGATTTGTGACAATAATTTCATTTGTGTACATTAAATATCAATGTCAGATTCGTATATGTAAACAATCCGTGTGTAACAATTTGAGATATGTAAAAAATGTAAACAATTAGGTGTAACATGAATGAGCACTATATTATTTTATTCTTTGGATTAACATTGATTGTCTCTTTATTCCCTAGGTGGAAATCCAAATGCAGTGCACTACTGTAAATTGAGGGAGCTCTTGAGAAAGAAAGAAAGAAAGAACACTATGGTCATGAACTCAACGACGGAAGTGACTTTCTCCTGGAGAAGAAAGGAAATTGTAAAGAACCAAACTTTGCTATCAACAGTTAAACAAAGATGGCCAGGACTCTTTATTGAGGAACAGGTAAATATTTATTTTAGGCACTACTGTAAAAAATGTTTTATACATATGCTTACTCATTCTTTTTTTTGGCTCCCCCTTACTCTCTCTCTCAATCTCCATCTCCTAGGTGTATGCAGATTCAATATTTCTTACATCGTTGAACAATCACACCAAAGGCTTCCTGAAGATGTACAGAGCCAAGGCAAATCAGGGAAGATTTGGGGAATTAGAAAAGCTTCTGGATATATTGGACTCTCAGGTAGCATTTAAATTTCTTCAGCATGGAGTAATATTAATTTATGTAACTTGGAGGAGTTCATTGAACTTTTTTAGACATTACATTCAACTGCCACTATTAACCACATCTCTGCTGTTTTTGTTTGTTTAGTTCATTATTTTGGAACAGACCACCTAACAAACCTATCAGCACATAGAAGATCAACTTTTCTTTGGGGTTTTCCCTTGTACATGAGGGAAAAGGCTTCCATTTCAAAGACCATACTGGTAATTAGTTTTTTCTCACTGCTATAAAATACCATATATATATATATATATATATATATATATATATATATATATATATATATATATATATATATATTCAGATAATCAAAATCTAGCTGTACTTGTGCAGTAAAGTGTTTGTAGTAAGATTTTAAATTAATGTGTTTCATAGAATACCGAAGCATTGCAGGACCACAGGAAAAACATGAAAATGGGGATTCTTGAAATTGTGAAGGAAATTTCTGACCCATTACGATCACTGGCCAGTGCTTGAACAGGAAGTAGTAATGGATGGACACTTATCTCAATCTTTGGCAACTAATTGCACTAATTAATATTGTTACATGATGTTATGGTACTAGGGACTAAGTTGGTCACTAATGTTTTAGTGTTTTTAGTAAAAACTCTCTGTTTACATTTGTTGAGTTTAAAAACTGCATTAAACTGCAGTGAATTTAACACAAAAAGTAACTTTGAGACATAATACTGCTATGAAAACATTTACATTGTGAAGTAATGTGTTATATGTGTAAGTAATGTGTTATGTCTGTTTAACATTTTTTTATATTACTGATGACTGTTAAACCAGTTGTATTTTGTGTAAAAATAAATAGCATTTGCTAATGTATGATTACTTTAGTTTTTATTAATTTATTTGAAGTTGTTAGCCTTTATTTGGTAACTTAAAATATATAGTTTTGTCAATTGCACTTAATAGTTAACTGAACAAAGCAAATGTAGCTGGCCCAACACAAAATACTCAATTAAAAGCATTTGTTTCAAACGGAACACATCACTGACTCAACTTATCTTTTTTAATTGGGCCAACATTTTAGGATTGTCAGCTGAAATTGTAATATGCATTTTACAGAACTTAAATCAGCCCAACTTAAAAATATAGATGTAACGGGTCACTAAGATTTTTTTAGTTGTGGAGACCTTATTTTTTTTACAGTGCATTGCCAAATTAACTCGAAGTGCTACTGAATCAGATTCACAGATTCACTCCCAGTTCAGCAGCAATGATTTCATGAATTTCTTTAGTGATAAAATTGGAAATATAAATTACAACTTTTGCAAAATGCTGCAGCTAGAGTTTTAACTAAAACCAGAAAGTTTGATCATATCAGTCCTGTGTTATCAAACTTGCACTGGCTACCAGTTAAGTTTCGTATTGAGTACAAAATTGTATTGATAACATATAAAATTCTACATAATCAGGCTCCACAGTATCTGAGTGAGCTGATTCAATTGTACAAGCCAACACGTGAGCTCCGATCTCAAGGTGCTGGTTTACTCTTAGCTCCTAGAATAAATAAAATTACTGCTGGTGGAAGAGCGTTCTCCCACAAGGCTCCTCAACTTTGGAATAGCCTTTCAGTTACTGTTCGTGATTCTGAATCACTATTAATCTTTAAAAATAAATTAAAAACACATTTATTTAAAACTTCCGTTTAATTAATCCCCTGTAGATAAAGATGTAGATCTCAGGCTTGGCTGTGTTGGGGTGGTAAATTGTGATCAGTGTATGCTGGCGTTTTCACCTCTTCACCCACCTCATCATTAATGGGGGGGAGGGGGGTGTGGCGCTGAAATGATGCTGTTCTGGGGAACCATCTCAACTATGTAGAGTATGCAGTATCTGCCTCTTTTAGTTATGCTGCTCTAGTCAGTGATGCCAGAGTCACATGCTGCAATGTGTCAATCAATTACTTATTAATTAAATGCTATGCTTTATTATTAGCTCTAATTGCCTTCCTTGTCTGTTTCTTTTGAGGTTTTGAGGCTCTGCTGAGGAATACTGGATGGAACCTGAATATTAATTGGACTGGCGGTCCTGCAGGACCCCTTTAATGGACTCACATATAGTTTTCCAGTTGTTAGAGTTTTTTCATTTGTTAAATATCTATACATGGCTGTCCTACATTGTTGTTGCTGCCTGGCCGCTCAAGGAGGATGAGTCCCCCATTGAGTCTTGGTCCTCCCAAAGTTTCTTCCTTAAATAACAACGCAAAAGGGAGTTTTTTCTTGCCACTGTCGCTTTGGTTTGCTCTTTGGGGGTTTAAAGGCTTTTCATTCTGTAAAGCTGCTTTGTGACAATGTACTGTTGTAAAAAGCGCTATATAAATAAATAACTTGAAATTGAACTTGCATTATTTCTTTCATTGTGCTTTTCATTCATTACAGGATATGTTAACTTAAACATACTATAATAGTATGTTTAAACACTTTAACATACTATATATTATATTGTAGAATAATTTTACTGACCCCCCCCCCCCCCCCCAAACAGCTTAATAAGTGTTTAAATGTGCTTTTATAAATACATACAATTTTTACACAATGGTGCTAATTAATGATCAACCTTCACGTTTTAATTATTTGATAAAATATGAGTGAAGACACTGCACTCTATGGGAGTGAAGTTGAATTAGTTGCATTTAAAGGGGAATTAGGTAACATATTACAGTGAGTCAAATTTGTGTAATTTAGTATGTTTTTTTCACACTATGCTACATATTGTGTTAGTGTGTGTTTAATTGCTCTTTAGGCTACTTGGATGCCTTAAACTCATACTGTAAACATTGACATGACATTTATTGACCTGCTTAATAATTCTACAGTGTAGCTGGTTTTCTTCATAAATACTGACTTGTGATGTTTTCATTTGTAAGTCACTTTGGATAAAAGAGTCTTTTAAAGATTAAATGAATTAATTTTGATTCGATTAATCGAAAAAATAATCGAACAATTAATCGATTATCAAAATAATCGTTAATTGCAGCCCTACCCTACAGCCTGTTTTAATAAACTAGAGAAAGGAACTAAAGCCTGGAGGCCCCAGGGGCGGTCGGCCCCTTGCACTCCAAGGATTCCTGCACGCATCTCTGAGCTTCTGTGCCTCATTAGGGATCGCTTCAAGACCTGTTGTTGCCATGCCACTATCGAGCTCCAGAAATCACCAGGATCCTGGAACCTAATTTATGTATCTTTGTTTTTATGTATATTTGTGTTTGAGTTTTGTGCACCCTTCTGGGTGCAGTGTCAGGTGCAGGTTATGTGGTGTCTTCCTCATCTCATCCGGTCTGTGAGCCATTAATCATTCCCTGTAATTAGTTTATTAATGTGTTTGTCTTTAGTTATTATCTGCTGTGTTCTCCTGTTATGTAATTTCACTTGAGTGTATTTTTACCCATCTTACCCATTCACCAGTTGTCAGGTTTGGAGTGCTAGGCCACTCCCCCCGTCTCCCTTGTTTCGGGTTTTTGGCCGTTTAGGGCTCCCGTAGGTAGGGCCCATCCCCCTTGAGCTGGGATTGGGTCCTACCTGATCACATGTGGCCTACTGACTACACTTAAAGTGCGCATGCGCCCTGAGTCAGCAGGCCAGCATTCTGTGTGTGTGTATTTAAATGTATGCATAGATGCTACGTCGGATGTTTGGTTTGGTATTTTGTAAGTGGTTGCTCCCGGCACGTCTCGCCATGCCTTGAGCGGCGTTCCCGCTGACTTCAGCTATTAAAACTCCTCTTTGTTTGCTTACCTGGTTGCCTGGCTCGCTTCCTTAAACCATGGTAAGGGGCAAGAGAGGAGGCAACATCCAGATTTCAAGACTAGTGTTAACTAATAAAAGGAGTATAATAGTATTTTAGAGTGAGCTAAACTGGCTTTATTCCCCATTCTCCATTTACCTCCACCTGCAGGCTGCTTTCTCTCCTCTCCTCTCTCTCCTTGTGTCTCCCAGTTACTCTGTGTCGCACCTTTGGAGCTTTTACCGCTCAAGCTTTTACCGCTAAGCCATACCATTGCTCATACTCTGCCATTGCTGTTTATTCATTAGCTACGATCCTGTAAATAAATCTCCTTATCCTGCCATCTGATATCTGTGTCTGAGTTTTCGAACTCTGGTTCATAAATACAACTCTTAACAGTAACTTTTTAAAGAAAACTCTTCTGTGTGCTTTTATTTTTTTAATCAATTAAAAATAATACTCGATAGTTGGTAAAATTATGTGTAATTATTATATATTAATATTAATTTATATATTTAGCATACAAATTATTTATGCTAAATAAAAGAAAAGCTTTAAACATAATGCCAAATTACTTACCCACACTCAACGATTTATCTGAAATATTCACAAGAAATGGAAGAGGGTTAAAAAGAATTTTGATAACTGATGCATATTTTTATTCTAGTTTTTCTATAATAATGATTCTTTATGTTTTGGGGATCGTGTTTGAATTTTGAGGTTTCTTCAAATAATTAATCTGTTGTCTGATAAGTTTATGTATGTTGTCTAAACTGCAAAAACATTTGGATGGTACATACAGTGCATCCGGAAATTATTCACAGCGTTTCACTTTTTCCACATTTTGTTACGTTACAGCCTTATTTCGAATTGTATTAAATTAATCTCTTTCCTCAAAATTCTACACAAAATACCCTATTATGACCATGTGAAAAAAGTTTTCTTGAGAGATTTTAAAATTTATTAAAATTAAAAAACAAAGAAATCATATGTAGGACCCTCTTAAAAATGTTCTGTAAATTGTGTTTGTGTATATAACAGGTTAAAGAACTCGATTTCCCATCACCTTTTGCGGTTTTGGCGCCCGATATAGTATGTTTTCCCGCCATTCCAGTGAGGAGGGCGGACCGACGGAAAGAACGATAGTGAGGGAGCAGGTAAAGTTAGTGACCGGACTCGAGGGAGTTGAGTGTATAGCCATTGAGAGCTGTTTGTTTCTTTTCCCTTTCGGGTTTTGCATTAGTCCACGGCGGCACGGTTTTAGTTTCTTTTTGGTCGCGGAATAGTGTTGTGCGGCTGTTCATCCGCATCGTCACGTTCTGGGACTAGAGAGAACTGTGAGTGTGAAGTGCATGCTGTGGGGAGACCACCTGTTGAATGGACTTCGGCGCGCGTTGAGCTGCTTTGGACCGACGGATCTGAACACACATTCAGCTTTGAGCCTGGCTAATCTAAGCTGTGGTGTTGGAGCTGGGAACGCTTTGAAACTTCATCCACGTGCTTGTCGGGATTCGTGAGTATCGGTTCGTCTGACTTGGTTGACTCTTCGAACCATTTTTTTTTTGTGCACCAACGAATGGGCCCCAAAGATAAAAGCGCTTAATTTGACTTATTCAACTGAACTGTTTATTCTGGATACACATTTTTCTTCTATTTCATTTAAAAGGGTTATTTACACAAACTATTTGTGGTTTGATTGGTTATTTCCATGTTATATTCTACGGGATTGTTTATTGAGACATCAGTAAATATTCATATTAAATATTAGCTTAAGTAACTAAGGTTGATTTATTGTCATCATTATTTGTTTGAGATGTATGCCCCCTAAATTCTATTGGGTGCCTTTAGGGAGGTGTTACATTTTTGACTTTTGCTGTGAGCTCAGGGTTCCTAGCATATCTAGCAAGGTACGATTAAACCGTTCTGGCTGTGGATCCCCTTGTGGATGATATGGTGAAGTTCTTGACTTCTGCACTCCCAGCATCGTCAACATCTCATGGATTAAATTGCTTTCGAAGTCTCTCCCCTGGTCAGAGTGAATCCGGGTGGGCAGGCCATAATGAATGGAATATTTCTCCCACAATGTTCTTGCCACCATCACAGCTCTCTGGTCCTTGGTGGGAAAAGCTTGGGCATACCTTGTAAAATGATCAGTCACCACCAATACATTGCCCTTATTCTGAGAATCTGGCTCAATTGTCAGAAAATCAATACATACAAGATCCAGGGGTCCCGAACTACTAAGATGGGAAAAGGGAGCAGCTCTATGAGGAAGTGTTTTCCTCTTAATGCACCGATCACAGGACTGACAATATGCTTCCACATCACACTTCATGCGAGGCCAGAAAAATCAGTCCCGTACCAGAGCATAGGTTTTATCAAAACCCAGATGACCACACTCGTCATGCAGAGACATTAAAACAGTACTATGGAATTTCTGGGGAAGCAGCAGCTGTCTTTTGTTTCTGTGGTCAGCCAGCTTAATGGTCCGGTACAACAGCCCCTGCTCAAGAGACAGTCTCCCCCATTCCCTCTTCAGAATTCTAATACTGGGGTGTTTAGTCTGGACACTTGTGACAGGTCTACCCTGTCTAAAAGCCCGCCAAACTTCGCCAATAAAAGGGTCACTTTGCTGAGCATCCTGGATTTCCTCTTTACTATAGGTAGGCAGTTTCTCCAATCCCACTCCAGTACTCTGACAATAAACCTTGGGTATGGCTGTCATATGTGTTCCCAACTGATTCACAAAACAACTTTGTTGAGCCCTCATCCCATGGCGAATGTACAGTCCTTGGCACATTGCACGCACCCCAGCAGCTGAAATCTCTTGCCATTCATCGTCCACAGAAAGACTCTCATGTGGTCGCCAGGACAAAGAGTCTGCATCTATATTCTTCCGCCCGGGCCTGTATTTTAGTCCAAAATCATAGGTAGACAAAGCCGACAGCCACCTGTGTTGTGTAGCATCAAGTTTTGCCGAAGTCAGGATGTATGTCAAAGGGTTATTGTCAGTTCTGACTTCGAATGAGACGCCGTAGAGGTAATCATGTAGTTTGTCTACTACAGCCCATTTTAAAGCTAAAAACTCAAGTTTATGGGCAGGATATAATTTCTCCGATGGTGACAAACTTCTACTAATGAAGGCAACAGGTCGCAGTTTGTCATCATGCTCCTAATACAAAACCCCACCCAACCCATCGAGGCTAGCATCAACATGCAATATATAGGGCTTTAGGGTGTCAGCAAATGTGAGCATCGGAGTCTGCGTTAACTTGGCCTTTAGCTCTTTAAATGCGGAATCACACTCCCCAGTCCATCTGGAACCAAATGGCTCAGAGTCCCGAACATGAACTTTACTCTTCGCGGGCTGGCCAGCATGGGACTTGGACCTAGAGTGAGAAGTTCCCTGAAGTAGTTCATTAAGGGGACGGCATATTCTCGAGAAGTCCTTTACAAAGCGACGGTAATAACCACAGAACCCCAGAAACGATCGGAGCTCTGACAGAGTCTGAGGCTTTGGCCATGCTGAAACAGCTTCAAGTTCAAGTTCAAGTTATTTATTTA
>JAFMOC010001621.1:0-12730 GCA_019802505.1 Corydoras sp. C115
AGGCATGACAACGTCTGCGGTAGTTTCATTACGGCGCATATTCGAACCAGGAATGGCATATGTTGCTCTCAGTAGAACCACCTCACTGAATGGACTACGCATCATTGACTTCAACGAGGACAGAATATACTCGGATCCAGAAATTACCAGCTCTCGGGAAAACATGCCAAAGGCAGCTTGTGGAAATGCTATGACGCTTCTCAACTGCCTTCCAGATTTAAGTGCAACTGGCCTTACGATCATCCATCATAACATCGAAGGACTGTCTTCCCACAGAGAAGATGTCAAGCATTATCATGAGATGTTCCTTGGCGACATCTTATGCTTCACCGAGACGCATCTCTCCGGTCACATTGTTCCTGACAACGTTCAGTTAGAAGGATACCAGCTGTACAGCTGTACAAGTTTTTTGTACAGCTGTACATTTTTGTCTCACAGAGACCTGGATTAGGGCCAATGAATACCTAGCATTAAATAATGCCTCTCCACCTGGTTATACTTATGCTCATAAACCACGTCTTAGTGGACGAGGAGGTGGAGTGGCTACGATCTATAAAGAAAACATAAATGTAACACTTAATAATAAGTATGAGTCAAAATCCTTCGAAGCGCTTTTACTCAACATAAGCAGTTCATCTTCATTGAAGAATAAATCCAACCTAATGCATCTTATTACCATATACCGCCCTCCCGGCCCATATTCAGAGTTTATTAAAGAATTTGGTGAATTTCTCTCTAACATAGTAATCTCATCAGACAAGGCCTTAATAGTCGGTGACTTCAATGTTCACTTTGAAAACCCACTAGACTCATTTAAATTAGCCTTTGACTCCATCCTAGATTCCATGGGCATTACTCAAAGTGTAGTTGGTAAAACACATCGCTGTAAACATACATTAGACTTAGTTTTATCACATGGTATTAACATTAATAATTTAACTATTGTTCCACTATGTGAGGTCATCTCCGATCACTATTTGATAACCTACGATTTAGAAATTGATATTGATCCAGTCATTAAACCGCGATATGACATGAAGCGTACAATTATCCCCTCTACTGCTGTGTTATTCCTACAACATTTACCCGAATTAGACATTAAACCAGCATCAGGACCCGATGAACTTGAAAACACAGCGGATTACCTTAAACACACGTTTTCTGCAACCTTAGACAGTGTCGCTCCACTTAAACTAAAAAGAATTAAAGATAAAAGACTCGTTCCATGGTTTAATGATCAAACACGCGCCCTAAAACAAGCCACTAGAACCATGGAGCGTAAATGGAGACAAACTAAATTAGAGGTATTTAGGGTTGCATGGAAGGACAGTATGACTGAGTACAAACATGCACTCAATGCAGCGAATACTAAATATTATTCTGAATTAATAGAGAACAACAAAAACAACCAAAGATTCCTCTTTAGTACCATTGCCAAATTAACTCGAAGTGCTACTGAATCAGATTCACAGATTCACTCACAGTTCAGCAGCAATGATTTCATGAATTTCTTTAGTGATAAAATTGAAAACATAAGACTTAAATCATCTAATGCATTGTGTAGCGTAACCAATAATCAACCCTCAATGATTTCTGAAAAATCTAGTGGTAGAGAAAATAATATAGTACAAGAGTTAAATACCTTTAACCCCATATCTAAAAAAGAGCTTGTCTCATTAATTACACAATCAAAGACAACATCCTGTATGTTAGACCCAATACCAACAAATCTGCTTAAAGACCTCCTACCAAATATCACAGAGCCTTTTATAAACATTATAAATTCATCACTTAAAATAGGCTATGTCCCCAAAAATCTGAAGTGTGCAGTCATTAAACCATTACTTAAAAAACCTAATTTAGATCCTCTAATACTGTCCAACTATAGACCAATATCAAACCTTCCTTTTGTCTCTAAAATCCTAGAAAAAATAGTGTTCAACCAGCTGAATCGCCATCTTCTAGCTAATAACGTTCATGAAGTTTTTCAGTCAGGTTTTAGGTCTCACCATAGCACTGAGACAGCCTTAATTAAAGTTGTTAATGACTTATTAATGTCCTCTGATAATAACCAAATCTCTTTTCTTGTATTATTAGATCTTAGTGCAGCCTTTGACACTATAGACCATAACATCTTAGTTGATAGATTAGAAAACATTGTGGGTATTACAGGATCTGCACTCCAGTGGTTTAAATCCTACCTGACTGATCGATATCAATTCACCTGTGTTAACAACCAATATTCTGATCTCGTTAAAGTTAAATATGGTGTCCCACAAGGGTCAGTTCTGGGTCCACTCCTATTTGCATTATATATGCTTCCATTGGGATCAATTATTCGTAAACATGGAATCTGTTTCCACTCATATGCAGATGATACACAGTTATATGTTTCAGCTAACCCTAATGATGGTTGTTCAGTCACTAAGCTCGAGGACTGCATCCAAGATATTAAAATGTGGATGTCAAAAAACTTCCTACTGCTAAATTCTGATAAAACAGAGTTTCTGATAGTTGGACCCAAGGACAAAATTAACAAAGCTTCTAACACTATGTTAAACCTTGATAACTCTTTAATTAGACCCAGTTCATCTGTAAATAATCTCGGTGTCATTATTGATTCAGATCTCTCCTTTACAAAGCACATTAGCAATATCACTAGAATTGCATTTTTTCACCTTCGTAACATTTCGAAGCTACGAAATATCCTCTCCCTCCAAGATGCAGAAAAACTAATTCATTCTTTTATTACCTCAAGGTTAGATTATTGTAATTCACTTCTGACAGGATGTTCTAATAAATCATTACATAAATTACAACTTGTGCAGAATGCTGCAGCTAGAGTTTTAACTAAAACCAGAAAGTTTGATCATATAACTCCTGTGTTATCAAACTTGCACTGGCTACCAGTTAAGTTTCGTATCGAGTACAAAATTTTATTAATAACATATAAAATTTTACATAACCAGGCTCCACAGTATCTGAGTGAGCTGATTCAATTGTACCAGCCGACACGTGAGCTCCGATCTCAAGGTGCTGGCTTACTCTGGCTTGCTCCTAGAATAAATAAAATTACTGCTGGTGGAAGATCGTTCTCCCACAAGGCTCCTCAACTTTGGAATAGCCTTCCAGTTACTGTTCGTGATTCTGAATCACTATTAATCTTTAAAAATAAATTAAAAACACATTTATTTAATCTTGCGTTTAACTAATCCCCTGTAGATAAAGATGTAGATCTCAGACTTGGCTGTGTTGGGGGGTAATCTCTGATCAGTGTATGCTGGCATTTCACCTCTTCACCCACCTCATCATTAATGGGGGGGGGGGTGTGGCGCTGGAATGATGCTGTTCCGGGGCGCCATCTCAACTATGTAGAGTCTGCAGTATCTGCCTCTTTTAGTTATGCTGCTCTAGTCAGTGATGCCGGAGTCACATGCTGCACTGTGTCAATTAATTACTTATTAATTAAATGCCGTGCTTTATTATTAGCTCTAACTCCCTTCCTTTGTCTGTTTCTTTTGAGGTGTCCCCCGGCTTCCTGGAGATCCATGGCTCTGCTTACGAATACTGTATGGATCCTGACAAGGCGGTCCTGCAGGACGCCCCCTAATGGACTCACATATAGTTTTTCAGTTGTTAGTTTTTCCATTTGTTTATCTGTACATGGCTGTTCTACACTGTTGTTGCTGCCCGGCCGCTCAAGGAGGATGAGTCCCCCATTGAGTCTTGGTCCTCACAAGGTTTCTTCCTTAAATAACAACATAAAAGGGAGTTTTTTCTTGCCACTGTCGCTTCGGCTTGCTCTTTGGGGGTTTAAAGGCTTTTCATTCTGTAAAGCTGCTTTGTGACAATGTACTGTTGTAAAAAGCGCTATATAAATAAATTACTTGACTTTTAACCTGCTTACTGGAGCTCTCTATTAACAGTTTATTTTATTTTATTAATTCTATTTAGGCATTTAAGATCAGATTTAATACATTGGGAAAGGGAAAGACAGATGATAAAAAGCCCCAGACTATGCTCCTAAAGAAGCACAATTTAGGAACCCAAAAAAAACCCACTTTGTATATGACAACATAGACACAGACATGGCCATGGTTTTTGGACCAGCTGCAACTTAAAGACCACTTGAATATTTTGCCTTCAGCCCGGCTAGCTCAGTCGGTAGAGCATGAGACTCTTAATCTCAGGGTCGTGAGTTCGACCCCCACATTGGGTGAGTAGTATTTTTATTTTGTTGAAAAATAATCATTGCCATATGTGTCGACAGTGATTATTTCTTATTGCTTATTGACCTTACAAATTTCCTTGCATGCATCTGAGTCATTTCATTTTGCTCAATAAGCAGAGCAAATAGAAATGAAGACAACTACTTACTCTACTTATGAATATAACATGACAAATGAAGCATCTGTAAAACTGCAATTTCCCTCCTAGGATTAACAAAGCGTTGTGATTCATGTGTGGGATTGAACCACCAGCGTTTTGTTTGATAGCCGAATGCATTACCATATAACCAACCTGGCTGGATTTCTTTAGTTTGGGTTGCTTCAATTTCCTCCCACAGTCTAAAAATATGGATCAAGGTAAATTGAATGCTCCAAATTGCCCCATATAGAGTGTGTTTGTTGTGTCTGTGAGTCTGTGCCTAGCAATAGATTTGAGTCCTGTCCTGGGTTCAACCCAAAACAACAACATGAATTGTGTTGTAAAAAGTGTTTAAAACTTAATTTACCTAAAAACTTTAATCAGATTTTTACGGTCTGCAGGCTATGATTTCACATGAAATCCACATCTTTGTGTCCACCATTAATGTATTGAGATTTTTTTTTACTATGCACAGAAACAAAAAAAGTATGATAAAGATGAACAGAACAACTAACAGAGGTGCCAGATTCCACAAAACTCTTCACCTAAATCAGTTTTAAATCTGTTCACCTGAAAAGCTGAAATTGCTCCAAAATGTAAAGTGTTGTAGGATTTCAGCATTTCGTTCTCCACATATGAATAAACATAGAACATTCCATAGTAACTGAGAATGATTGGATTGAAACTGTTTTGAAAAGAATACATGTCTTGTGGCATTATCAATAATCTCAATATTCCTGACAATAACCTACCCCAACTTTAATCAAATATTCTAAAGTTTGTCTAAATATTGTTCTAACTTTGTAGCAGTTATTGTAAAATCACTGTATTGACGAGAAAAGTTGCTCTTTTGGCAGTTAGGATTCCTGATTTTCACCCAGATAGCCTGATACCAAGCAACTTTTTGAACACCACTAACAAATAGATCACATGGAATTTGTGACACTGTCCACTGCACTGATGAGGAAGGTGTAAATGTGGGAGGAGACCAGAGAAAACCCATGCGGACACTGAGTCAGGACACTTCAGCCACAGTGCTTGGTGGGACTGGGAATTGAACCAGAGACCTTCAGATCACAAGGCTGGTTCCTTAACCACAAGCCTTTAACTGATCAGGCAGGCGGAGATACTGTCCACTATACTAACGAGGACTGAGTTGTTGTTCAACCTTTAAGTTGAGTAGATTTGTATGTGATAGATTGAGGGCTTTTTAGTTATTAAATAATTAATAATTATTGTTATTTAATTAATCGCTGTTTTATGAACATCTAGTTCTGTAAACTGTTGTTTTGAGGGCGAAATGATCGTTCCATTATCATATAGTGATTAGTAATCTGTTTTGTAAAGATTTACTTTGTGTAATATAGGTATTAAAAAACTGTATAATGTAGTGTCAAGTTCTGCCAAAACCCGGAACTTTTAAAGCTTCATGCTAATGCTCTTCCAACAGATACAGAAAACCACCAAATTTAGTACTTCTATACTTCTATAAAATAATGGGTGTAAAAAGTAATCTTTTTACTATTTCAATGTCCTTTTAAGTGAATATAGAGCTAAATTTGAGAATAAAACGTAAAAATAGATAAAAAAAAAAAAAAAACAATATACTCCAGCACCCTTCAATAGCTCAGTTGGTAGAACGGAGGACTGTAGATGATGAAACAGGCATCCTTAGGTCGCTGGTTCGATTCTGGCTTGAAGGACAACTATGTTTTGGGTTAAGTGAATTTGATAATGAAAACACCAAAATAAGACAAATGGTTTTAAGACAAATTTTTTAAATAATTTGTTCGATGTGAGGCTGAGGCCATTTCATCTATACATCACCCACTGTCTTGTTCAGAATAGGATCATTCACATGGAATAAATGTTCATTCAAGTTTTAAGTGACATTTTGTGACATCTGCTAATGGAAAGAACCAGGTCAGCAACATTTTTTAATCAGGTAAATACCATCAAGCCATCAATAGGTAGAAAATCAGTATGCTGCATGAGATCCAATACAACCCAGAAAAGTCATTCTTTTAAAGGAACACACAGGTCTTAAGAGGCAGCAGTGGGACTTGAAACCACACTTTCAAGGATTAGGGAACGTTAAAGCATCACCTTACACCGCTAGGCCACAACACCTACACATACAGATCACTGGAGGAAAAAGTGCTCTCATAGTGTGGTCAGTAGGGCTGTATTCAACAAAGGTTTTTCATAGTCGAATCTGATTCGTCAGATTTTCCCTATAGTCGACTGATAGTCGAATCAGTTAAAATTTCACCACAAGATGGCGCTATAAGCGTGGTTTTTAAAAAAGATTTTTTAAAAATATTTTACTCGTTTTTCTAGAGCACCGTAAATGGGATCCCCGTTCTGGACTTTTTTCCACTTCAAAGGAAAAACCTAAAAAAAAAACTAAAAACCTAAGAATTAGGATGATTTTATTTGACAAAAGGCTATATATATATATAACGAAAACAAAGACATTTCATGTAAAAACTAATGCTTAGCAGCAGCCATGGACACCCCCATGTGGTCAAAATGGTACATTCGACTATGAGGTTCATAGTCGACTACGGTTCTCGGAATCGAATCGTCGAATCAGCGAATATTGCAGCTCACCCCTAGTGGTCAGTCTGAGCTAGTGTTAAAGAAAAATATTTTCAGGACTTTCATTCATTCATTATCTCCCGCTTTTTCCTCTATTAGGGTCGCGGTGGGGTTCTCCATGCCCATCCAGGGGAGAACGTCTCGGGCGCTGGGCAGATACACCCAGGACAGGGCGCCAATCTATCGCTGGGCAAATATTTAATCAGTTATCTATTAAAAATAAGATTTCACTCATGTTTTTTGTGAGAGTTAAATGGTTATCTCACAACTTATCTCCTTTTTAAGGCTCTATTATACTATTGTATTATTTTGAATACAGGAAGAACCCCCAGTCAGTACTAGAGACTTTACAGGCATTAGTGATGTAAGAATATTTAGGCAAGCGGCCGAAATGAGTCTCCTTTTTTTGGCTGGAAGCTTTAGCTTTAAACTTATACTTTTTTTCTAGAGGATAAATCACAGTAGAGCCTTTTTAATGTTAAATGTTAAATCTTTAAATGTTTAAATGTTAAATGTTTGATGTTGGACATTGTGTTGTGGCTTATTTGGTGAAAATTCTTTAGCTGCCTGTTTGCTGCTATTTAAATATTTTGTGACATGACGAGTTTTTTATGCATTCAGTGTAGTTGGTTCTGTGGCTTTGCTGGTTAAAGTGACTGTCTAGTAAACATGAGATCCTGGATCTCATTCTTAACAGTTCCTTGTTTTTAGATTAAAAAATGGCACATTCTGACCCCTCGGTATTCTGCACAATCTTTAATTATTTTTATGTTAAGTTAAATAAACAGCCCTGAATTATCTTGTAAAAAATGTTTAGCCTTGCTCACTGTTAATATTAATCTGTATATTTTATAATGAATAGTACATTTACTATATAGCGTTTACATTTAAAGACATTTACATGTTATTGATGCGAATGTGAAGTGGTCAGTGTGCATTATTGTTTGATAATGTCCTGGATGAACAAGCAGCTCAGACAATTAGATTTAAGGACCAGAAATACCCATTTAATTAAAAAATGATAAATGAATTAAACCTTCAGAACCAATATTAAAGGTCTAAACCTTCTGATGGAAATGCTGGGGATTGAACCCAGGACCTCTTAAATGCAAAGCAAGCGCTCTACCACTGAGCTACATCCCCATGTGCTGGTTGAAGTTCAAAATTGTTTTGTTACATGAGCTTCATGTACAATTTGAACCTCTTTTTTTCATGGTTTCTTCCTGAAAGATTGTGTGAATCAATAAGGAAGAGATAAACAAGACATTTAATGCCAATAATTCAAGACATTGTAAAAAACTGCTGATGATTTACTTTATTTTATTTGTTTAAAATTATCAAATAGAACTTTAACATCTTGACAGAAATTCAAACACCTGATGATCAGATTACAGACACTACCAGTTTAACTATACATATCACGTTACATGGTCAAAGATTTAATATAATGAATCATCAAATATAATTATGACTTTAATTATAAGTATTAAATGATTATTCTGAGTTATCAGGATCTAAAATATATTTTATAAAAAATATATATAAAACATTGAATTTAAGTTATTAAAGCGTGAACTGTTTCTTAAAAATCATTTTAAAGATACTTTTATTGTATAAAGTAACAAACTACATTTTTTTTCATCATTCATCATATTGAGTCCTGCACAACATCAAAGGCTTTAAAGTCTGAGTGAGGCTAAGTTCTAGCTTGTTTCGTGGAACTGAATTTAAGCAAAATAAGCCAAGCTTGTCTTACAAAGCCTGGCTTACTGAGTTAGCACGCTATTTGGAACAGGCTTCAGGTACCTCTCACACTTTAAGCAAGGATCATACCCTGAAATAAAATCACCTCAGGACTTTTATTTATTTTAATAATCTTTAATTTAAATAAGTTAAAATAATAAAGGTGGAATATTTTCAGGATGTCCAGAATTTTACTTTATGATTGTTGGATCTGATAAATGAAAAAAAAAAAAAAAAAAAACATGACAGACTTTTTACTGTCTGAAGAAATTCCTTAATTGTGCTGCATTTTATAACCACACCCATAACAGGTTCACTAAAAGTCTGTGGATAAGCCTCAAAGTGGTTCATCTTCCACATGAGGGTTCTGGTGTCCATTTGGAGGTATGAGCTCAAATACCACTTCATACATTATCATTATCTCCCGCTTTATCCTCTACTGGGGTCGCGGTGGGGCTCCCCCTGCCCATCCAGGGGAGAACGTCTCGGGCGCCGGGCAGACAGACCCAGGACAGGGCGCCAATCCATCACTGGGCACACACTCACTCACACAGACACACTCTATATGGGGCAATTTAGAGAACTCAATTGACTTGATCCATGTTTTTGGACTGTGGGAGGAAACCGGAGAACCCGGAGGAAACCCACGCGGACACGGGGAGAACATGGAAACTCCACCCAGATGGGGATTCGAACCGGGAATCCCTAGCGCTGAGAGGCGAACGTGCTAACCACTAAGCCACCATGCCGCCCACTTCAGACATAATCTTTTAAATTCTTAAAAAATGTTTTCCTGCAGCTCTAAAAAGAATAATTTAACTGACAACAGTGAAGAAACAGACAGCAGGAAAGTGTAAAGACCCATTATTCACTTTCTGATGATTTACTGATTTACTGCAGATGTTGGTAATACTAAAATCACTAATAATAATAAAACACTTAATTTGTACACAAATACTTAAATTAAACACACAAAAAATAATTGACTTATTGTGTTGTGCTAACCATTACTCCATGGAACCACCAATCAAGAAAACATGGTCAAGAATGTCGGTTCTGTTTACAATCCTCATTATACAGCTTTTAAAAATGTTCAATAAAGTCTTTGCATTTTCTTCATCCAGTGTAGGTGTGAACTGGATAGAGAAAACACTTCATGCTGTCAAGCTCTGGCGAAACCTGGGATCGGACCAGGGACCTTTAGATCTTCAGGCTAACACTCTCCCAGCTAAGCTATTTCAGCACAAAACTGGTAAATGAATTAGCAAGATACTGTTCTAAATTATGACTGGTGTAAACAATACTTTTGGCTTTAAAATAAAGTTTAGTGGAAGAATATTATAGTAAATTAAAAAGGTTAATGCCGAGCTTCCATGGTCTCCCCGTGTCCGCGTGGGTTTCCTCCGGGTTCTCTGGTTTCCTTTCACAGTCCAAACACATGGATCAAGTCAATTGAATTCTCCAAATTGCCCCATATAGAGTGTGTTTGTGTGAGTGAAAGTGTGCTGAGCGATGGATTGGCGCCCTATCCTGGGTGTATCTGCCCAGCACCCAAGATGTTCTCCCCTGGATGGGCATGGGGAACGACCCTAATAGAGGATAATGTCACCGGTAATAGTGGTTAATGGTGTAAATTGGGTGCCTTTCATTAAAGGGAAAACTTGTATATGAGGGGCAGCTGGACCTCATAATTAGGGGAGCGCCACGAATTAATTAAAGCGAGTCGGAAACTGGTTAGATGGACAGAGGGAAGGGAAGCAGCGGAGGTTGCGTGGTTTAAGGAGCAACGGGCTGAATTCGTTCGGGGAGAAAAAGACTTGAACTTGAATGGACTGCCGTCGGACGTGCGGAGGAATGAAATGTTGAACTACTGCCTTGATCATGGGACATCGAATCGGCTCGGAAAGGCTTCATAATCTGGTGGAAGGGTGAGGAGTCGACTCACTCTTCCACAGAGTTAAGTACTCCCCGTTTCCCTGTGGTTTTTCCCAACTGTGTGAAGTGAGTCGCCTCTGCTGATGAGCGTTTGTCCCCGTATATATACAGCGGTGGTGTGAGTGGACCAGAGACGAGGTTGCGTGTAGACTGAATCGTTTGGTTGTGCGAGGCGTGCATCGGATGAGGGAGGGTGAGTACGCTCACCCTTTCCAAAGTTAAGTGCAGATCTGTCTCTCTCAAGTGACGAGATCCCCACTGTGGACCATACAATAACGTGGACCTTGGACAAATTTTCTTCCCTCTGTTTTGAACTGGACCTTGACACCGAAGGACATGGACTTGTGAACCTGAGCATGGACTTCTTTTAAATGGGGTTTTAATTTTGTGTTAAATAAATTGTGGTAAATTTTGATTCCTCTCCAGTGTCTTACTGTCAATTCAGCTGATCCCCAAGAGTGTGTATTCTCCTTGAATAAAGGGGTTTGCCCCTTGTCGAACCGGGCTGTGACAATAAAGCAGAAGATAATGGATGGATAATGCCCTTTATTTTTATCAAAAGACATTTCAGAACACAACTTTACAGGCCAACACTGGTTCCACCGAAATTTGAAATTGAAGGAAAAGTAAGTTACTTTTGAAGGAAAAGTAAGTTATTATTTGCTGTATCCATTTGTTCATTAACTTTTGACAATGCATACCTCGTTGTCAAGTTTAGCTGTAACCCAGAATCATACCACTGACCTTGCGATGTCTGCTCTAACACCCAAAATGGTCAAGGTAAAGAGATGAGATAAATGATAATTTAATTTTGTTTGTAGTTTACTGGATTTGTACACCAGATACACATAATAAACGTAATACACTGTATTCATTTGTCGAGGGACAGAAAACAAACCTCTAATGTGCAGTGACTGTCCAACAAGCCTATGCACTCTGTGCTACCCAGCGGTCCAATACAAATGTTTGAAAATCATTTCAACCATCCATCCATTATCTTCCACTTGATCCTTTTTTAGGGACACAGGGGGGATTTTCACCAAGCCCCATTCAGAGGAGAACGTCTCGGTCGCTAGGCAGATACACCCTGGCCAGGGCACCAATCTATCGCTGGGCACAACAATAAGCCACCATGCCACCCTTTGTAAGATTAGTAGTAGTAGTAGTAGTTGTATTAGTAATACATAATACAATCAGAAGGCAAGTTATCAAGTTTGGCAACTTTTGGAACATTTTGGAGATTTTTCTTCTGATAAATAACATCCATCCATCTATTATCTACTTATCACCATTACCATCTTTATCCTCAATTAGGGTCGGGGGGGGGGGGGGGGGGGGGAGTTCCCCATGCCCATTCAGGGGAGAACGTTTCGGGCGCTGGCCCGATAAACAGACAGAGTGCCAAACTATTGCTGAGCACACACTCACTCACACATACACTCTATATGGGGCAATTTGGAGAACTCAATGGACTTGGGAGGAAACCAGAGAACCCGGAGGAAACCCCCTCTGTGGTTTTAACCTGCTTACTGGAGTCTATTAACAGTTTATTTTCAAATTCTATTTAGGTGTTTAAGATCAGATGTAATATGTTGGGAAGGGAAAAGACAGGTGATACAATAGCCCCAAGAAGCACGATTTAGGAACCCAAAAAAACCCACTTTTATATATGACAACATAGTTACAGACATGGTCACGATTTTTGGACCAAGACTGACAGGCATTTTGCTAGCTTGAATACGGGGCCTTCAGCCCGGCTAGCTCAGTCGGTAGAGCATGAGACTCTTAATCTCAGGGTCGTGGGTTCGAGCCCCACGTTGGGCGAGTAGTGGTTTTATTAAGTTGAAAGCAAATCATTGCTAAATGTGTCGACAGTGATGATCGTTTCTTACTGCTTATTGACATTACAAATTTCCTTACATGCATCATTTTGCTCAATAAGCAGAGCAAAGAGAAATGAAGACAACTACTTACTCTACTTCTGTATATAACATGACAAATGAAGCATCTGTAAAACTGCAATTGCCCTCCTGAGATTTACAAAGTATTCTGATTCATGTGTGGGATCATCTTGTAGTTTGGA
>JAFMOC010001627.1:0-29449 GCA_019802505.1 Corydoras sp. C115
TGTCAACAGCATTGACACCAACTAAATTCAGTGAATGTGCTGCACAGGGGACATAACAAATCAAAGGGTTTCTTTGTTTAAGATGAGCTTGGACTCCATTGTACTTTCCCGACATGTTACTTGCATTATCATATGACTGGCCCCTACAGTTGGATAAGTCTAGGCCCAGATTCTCCACCATGGCAACGACACACTCTGCCAATGTTACGAATCGGGATGCGCGCTGTCCGGAAGATGGCGGCGCAGCACGGTGCGGTGTTCAGAAATAGAGCCAGGCGACCAGGTAAACGAATAAACAATCCCTTTATTAGCTTGCACAGCGGGAACGCCGCTTGAAGTAGCAAAGGGCAAAAAACAAACTACAAAAACGATGCAGCGGGAACGCCGCTGCGAGCACGAGGAAACGTGCCGTGAAAACCAAAAACAAACAGCGGAGCGGCCGCTGGATGCTCGGCGAACGAGATAACGAAAAATAAATAAAATAACCACACACACTAAACACCCGACGTAGCACTGAGCGCAAACACGCGAGCGTGTACACTCGTTAATGCTGACCCGCTGGCTACTGTGCTTGCGTGCTTGATAAGCAGCCAGCGGGTCGCATGTGATCAGGTAGGACCCAATCCCTGATCACGAGGGTGGGTCCTACCTACGGAAGCCCTACACGGCCGAAAACCCGCACACGAGAGGCAGGGGGGAGGGGACCAACCCTCCCAACCTGACATATCGCCCCCCCAAAAACAACCGGGGGGCAAAGGACCCCGGGGAAACAAAAGAAAACAAAAGGGGGGGTCAGCATTCTGTTACGAATCGGGGTGCGCGCTGTCCGGAAGATGGCGGCGCAGCGCGGTGCGGTGTTGAGAAATAGAGCCAGGCGACCAGGTAAACGAATAAACAATCCCTTTATTAGCTTGCACAGTGGGAACGCCGCTTGAAGGAGCAAAGGGCAAAAAACAAACTACAAAAACGATGCAGCGGGAACGCCGCTGCGAGCACGAGGAAACGTGCCATGAAAACCAAAAACAAACAGCGGAGCGGCCGCTGGATGCTCGGCGAACGAGATAACGAAAAATAAATAAAATAACCACACACACTAAACACCCGGCGTAGCACTGAGCGCAAACACGCGAGCGTGTACACTCGTTAATGCTGACCCGCTGGCTACTGTGTGTAACGGGTGCCTAAGGCACCCGTCCCTCGGCCGTTGTGTGTGGGTGTTTTTGGTTTCTGTGTTTATGTTCCTGTGTTGTTAATTAGCTGTCTCGTGTTAGTAATTTGGGTTAATTAGCGTCACGGGTTCATTGGGTGGTTTTATGCACGTGGTGGGTATTTAGTTCCGGGGTTTTATGTCTTCCGTGCGCGTCTTTGTGTGTTTATGTCACCTTGTCCTCTATGTACCTGTTTGTGTGGTGTTTTTGCACCAGTAATAAATATTCCTGTTTGTGTTCTACCTGTGTGCCTGGCTCCCTTCTGCGCGTTAGAGCGCCGCGGCTCTGCGCTAGGTCTGCGCAGCCGCGTTCTAATCCCAGGTGGGCAGTGTGACAGAAAAGACGCGCCAACGTTTTGGGAGTCCAGAGCCCAGGTAGGCTATTTTTAAATTTTTCTTTGGGGGGGCCGTATAGCCTCGTACTCGCGGCGCGCTCCGCCGTTTCCGCGAGTGCGTCGTGATGCGGAGCCCGCCCTCCCGGAGCCGGGGGAACGGCTCAAACAGCGTGTTGGCGGAGTGGAGCGACTCCGATGAGGAATGGTTGTGGAGGGTTGGGTTTGAGGCGCTCTGCGCAGAGGAAAATCTGGACATTGTCCGATTACGAGGCGGGCGAACCTTACCTGTATGGGCACATTCTGCCCGTACACACCCTCCGCAACACTGAGGAGTTCTGGACGGAGGGTCCAGTCCGGTTTGTTAAACCCCCGGTGGCGAGACTCAGACGCAGAGCGCGGCGACGGCGTGGGCTGAAGCCGCAGCGGGCGCACAGCGCAGCCGCGGAGCGCGAAGCATGGACTGCGGGGCAGTCACGTGACGCGACCGCGCCGGTCCGTGCCGCGTCTGGGTCGCGCTGCGAGGGGGCGGTACCGGAGCCGCCGCCTGAGTGCGCGAATGTTTTGTGTCCCCCTTCCTCCTATGTGTTGTGCCCCCCGTCCTCCTATGTGTCGTCTGACCAGTCTGTCATCCCCATGTCCGACATGTTTGTCTCTTTGTGTTTGGGCGTTGCGGTGGGGGTCTACATGTTTTGTGTTCAGGATGGAGAGCCGGAGGTGCCCGCCGAGGTCCGCCCAGCCTGCGTGCCCGCCGAGGTCCGCGCAGCCTGCGTGCCCGCCGAGGTCCAGCCAGCGCGCGCGCCCATCCCGCGGCCCAGGGGCGTCACGCCGCCCATCCCGCGGCCCAGGGGCGTCACGCCGCCCATCCCGCGGCCCAGGGGCGTCACGCCGCCCATCCCGCGGCCCAGGGGCGTCACGCCGCCCATCCCGCGGCCCAGGGGCGTCACGCCGCCCATCCCGAAGCCCAGGGGCGTCACGCCGCCCATCCCGAAGCCCAGGGGGCGTCACGCCGCCCAGCCCGAGGTCCAGGGGCCGCACGCCGCCCAGCCCGAGGTCCAGGGGCCGCACGCCGCCCAGCCCGAGGTCCAGGGGCAGCACGCCGCCCAGCCCGAGCAGCAGGGGCCGCACGCCGCCCAGCCCGAGCAGCAGGGACCGCACGCCGCCCAGCCCGAGCAGCAGGGGCCGCACGCCGCCCAGCCCGAGCAGCACGGGCCGCACGCCGCCCAGCCCGAGCAGCAGGGGCCGCACGCCGCCCAGTCCGAGGTCCAGGGGCCGCACGCCGCCCAGCCCGAGCAGCAGGGGCCGCACGCCGCACGCCCCGCCGCCAGGGGGCGTCCGCCTCGCCAAGCCGCCACGGGGCGCCCGCCTCGCCACGCCGCACGCCCCGCTGCCAGGGGCCGCCCGCCTCGCCACGCCGCCAGGGGGCGTCCGCCTCGCCACGCCGCCAGGGGGCGCCCGCCTTGCCACGCCGCCAGGGGGCGTCCGCCTCGCCACGCCGCCAGGGGGCGTCCTCCGGACCACGCCGCCCGTGGGCGTCCACCTGACCCTGCAGCAAGAGGGCGTGGCCCAGTCCTGATCCGCCACGGGCGGCCACCTGACCTCGCAGCCGGAGGCCGTCCGCAGCTCCGCGTCCGTGGAAGGCGTCTTCCACACCGCGCCCGCAGAGGGCGTCCACCCCGACACAGGACCCATGGACGTGTCACACGCCTCCGCCGCAGAGGGCGTCCACCGGAGGGCGCCTATCGAGCCCGACTTAGGAGGGGCGGACGACCCCTCCCACCCCCCCAGGACTGTTTTTTTGGGGTGTCTTGGTCGCGTCCCCGCGTTACGCGACCGTAAGGGCGGGGGTAGTGTAACGGGTGCCTAGGGCACCCGTCCCTCGGCCGTTGTGTGTGGGTGTTTTTGGTTTCTGTGTTTATGTTCCTGTGTTGTTAATTAGCTGTCTCGTGTTAGTAATTTGGGTTAATTAGCGTCACGGGTTCATTGGGTGGTTTTATGCACGTGGTGGGTATTTAGTTCCGGGGTTTTATGTCTTCCGTGCGCGTCTTTGTGTGTTTATGTCACCTTGTCCTCTATGTACCTGTTTGTGTGGTGTTTTTGCACCAGTAATAAATATTCCTGTTTGTGTTCTACCTGTGTGCCTGGCTCCCTTCTGCGCGTTAGAGCGCCGCGGCTCTGCGCTAGGTCTGCGCAGCCGCGTTCTAATCCCAGGTGGGCAGCGTGACACTGTGCTTGCGTGCTTGATAAGCAGCCAGCGGGTCGCATGTGATCAGGTAGGACCCAATCCCTGATCACGAGGGTGGGTCCTACCTACGGAAGCCCTACACGGCCGAAAACCCACACATGAGAGGCAGGGGGAAGGGGACCAACCCTCCCAACCTGACAGCCAAACTGTCCCCACTATGGTTTTCAATGGGCTCAAAAGCTAGAAAACGCTCAACTACATGTCCGCCAATATTAACAAACCTGAAAATAAAAGTAAGTTGGTCCACATGAGCAAGAGTGGAGTCTGGAGTGGAGTCAACTATAACAGAGAAGTATTTTGATACTTTGATCTCATTAACAGTTGCCTGCTTTGTTCTCTGTCCCATCAAATGGATACATTCTTCACACACTGTTGATGATAAGTAGGACACAGAACCTTTTCCCTTACCTCCAAACCTTTGGAGGTGCTCAGCTAAGAATAGGTCAAATTTGGCTAAGAGTTCTATGATGCCCAAAAAATTACCATTGTGGGCTTATCCTAATAGCTCATCATCTCCCCTGAAAGCAAGTCCCCTCTCCCCAAAAATGAATGTTTCCAGTCAGAAAATCCATGAACAAAATTATTGTGCTTACTGGAAAACAGTTTGTAAGCAAAATAATATACACAGCCAGTTGAAGGAGAGTAAAGTAGCCACTGCCTAGTCACAGTTTGCCCGTTGGGTGGAGAGCAACTGAGTGAAGCATTTGTAAAGCTCCGACTGGTACCCCCAATGCCTCTATCCCTGACTGAGGCTGGGTACTTAGCACTTCTGTTTTGAAATGCAGTTTCTCCTCTACTAACAAGAATCGACTTTTTCTTGGTCTGTAATGGTACTGGGCCATAAAGCAGGGTTGTTGACCGTTTCACACCAGGAGTTGGGGTCCTTGCCCTCCTCATTTGAAAAACGACACTCACATGATGCAGCTGGCTGGTCTGATTGTGGGTCTGACACACCTGCAACTTTCCTTTCATGGTCTTTCTGCTGCTGGTCTGTGGTAGCCTGACAGGGCTGGCATTCCTGCTCTGCACCTGACTGGGTCTGCAAAGGTACATAGTCACTGACAGGTGACACTAAGCCAGTGGTGATCACATCTTCATTGCTAGAACTCTGATCACTGCTAACATTAGCAATACTTGTCTCACTCATATCCAGCGGTTTTTCAAAGATGTTTGAGATCAAAGGTACGTTTTTCAGGAAATCTGCCTGATTTGCTTCCTTAATCTTTTTTTGCTTTTCTTTTTGAGGCACCACTTTTTTGTTTGGGATCCATGTTATTAATGGCAAGTGTTTCTTAAGACGCAAATATAGAAGCTTGTCGTGCAAATTTCTATTCCTATCCAATACTTACTATGTTGTTTCTATGTTGTATGTTCAGGAAAAGAATACAATCACAAAATTATAGAACCAGATACAATATGTAATAAAAAAAGGCTGACCCATAACTATTTAGCTATAAATTGTTGTTATTGTAAATGTGTTACGATCGGGCGGCGCTGTCCGTTCGATGGCGGCGCAGTGCGGTGCAGTGTGGTCGAGCCATGCGACCAGGTAAGCAAACCAAGAGGAATTTTATTTGCAGCAAACAGCAGG
This sequence comes from Corydoras sp. C115, assembly GCA_019802505.1. NCBI lineage: Eukaryota > Metazoa > Chordata > Actinopteri > Siluriformes > Callichthyidae > Corydoras > Corydoras sp. C115. The sequence continues at coordinate 5,376 of JAFMOC010001627.1, forward strand.
AACGCCGCTGAAGGCACGGCGAGACGTGCCGGGAGCAAACCACATACAAAATAACGAAACAGCGGGAACGCCGCTGAAGGCACGGCGAGACGTGCCGGGAGCAAAACACATATAATATAATAAACCAAACCAAACCAAACACCCGACGTAGCACTTAAGCGTATATACACAAATACATACACCCACAATGCTGGCCTGCCGACTCAGGGCGCATGCACGCCACACATGATCAGGTAGGACACAATCCCAGCTCAAGGGGATGGGCCCTACCTACGGGAACCCTAACCGTCCAAACCCGAAACACGGGAGACAATGGGGAGTGGCAAAATGTATTGTATGTATGTACTATTATAAATCTTACACTTCTACTATTATCAATAATGTAATATGCAAATAACAATAAGCTTTTAAAAAAGCTGTGAGTTGCTAGTTAGCAACGTTACTCTAGCCTTGAAAAAGGCTGTGAACCTTTCAAAGTTTAATATAGTAAATATAGTAATGTAATATTATATCATGTAATATAATATAATATAATATAATATATAAGCCTTTGACTATGAAAAGAATGTAACAGAATATATGCAATATAGTATAGTATAATATAATATAAAAATATTTATATATATTATAAAATAATATAATGCAGTATAAAGGGCAATGAGCCTATAAAAAGGCTGTTGGTTGCTTATCTGGTAATAGCAAGGTAAAAGTTGTAGTAAAAGCACAGAGCAAGTTCGCAAGCTGAACTGTCTGAATGTGAGGAGTTTTGATACTGGCAGGTGTTTTTATATAGATCTTGCATATTCACTTGGAAGTTCTCGCAACACCTGATGTAAAATGTAAAAATTTTTCACCACTGAGTGAGAGGGTGGGGGAGGGGCAGCCACTATCTACTACAAAAATGCTGTTTTTGTGTGTGTGTGTGTGTGTGTGTGTGTGTGTGTGTGTGTGTGTGTGTGTGTGTGTGTGAGAGAGAGAGAGAGAGAGAGAGAGAGAGAGAGAGGCATGGAGAGGGAGACAGGGGAAAGGTTTTGAGTATATTAAAAATGCTGTGTTAATGATATTAAATCAAGTTTAATTATTGTCAAGACCCCTTCACACTGCCTTGAAACATGTCAAGTCATGTCAAACTGTCATTGAATGGTCATTGAATAAAAAGCTGAATAAAATATGCTTTCCAATAAATAATCCTCAAACAAAATATCAGGGTTACACGCACACGCAGCCAGAGCTACTACAACAAAACCACTTGCTGTTTCATCATCTGTCACCAAACCAAAATTGTGCTACTCAGTAAAATTAGCTTGCAGTTCTGTTGTATGAAAAGGCACTTTTCCTTTCATGCATTCCTTCAGAACTAGAGTGACCACTGCTCTCTTTACTGTTGTTTATTAAAGGGGAAACATGAAACTAGTCAAATGGCTTGTTGTTTTCACATAAGTGAAATCACACCCTTGGCCAAATTCACTCAACTTAATCGGTGTCAAAGATAGCATTCATCAGACAAATTGCTTGTCTTAAATTTAAATAATTGCAAAATTGCTAAATTAATTTGTGTCTCTGCGCTTAAGAGAAATTGAACATAATAATTTTGAAACAGGGGGGTGTCACGTGACCCGCTGGGAAATGGCTGCTTAAGTCTCTGCTCCGCTTCGAATCATCACTAATTTTAGTATACCTCGCTTAATTTTCTTCAAAACACCTACTTTATCTAATCTGTCAAGACCTTAGTTATGTCCGAAAGTCAGGAGACGCGTGATTTTCCACTTTTTTCATCCTCCCGGCCTCATAGACGTACGAAAAAGAAAGCGGCTGAACAGGATGACCCGCCGCCATTACCTACACAAAATGATGCGGTTTTGACTGAAATTCGAGCGGTCGGGTCTCGTTTGGGTTTGATTGATAGCCGATTGAATTCAATTGAGAGTCGACTAGACAACATCACAAGCTCTCTTTTAACAGTTCAGGTGGCTCTCACTGACTTGTCTGGAAGAGTGACATCGGGGGAGTCCAGGTTAGCCGAGGTGGAGAACAGGATCTCTTCTTTGGAAGACTCATCTTTTACGTATGATAATCGGATACGCATAATGGAGAATACTTTACAACAGCAGCAGAATTGATGATATGGAGAATCAGGGACGGCGCAAGAACATTAGGATAATAGGCCTTCCGGAGGGCGCAGAGGGTTCTGAACCTCTTGCTAAATTTCTGTGCTCCATGCTTCCGAAATGGTTGGATCTTCCTTCTGACTCTCCACTGGAAATTGAGCGCGCGCATAGGACCCCTGGACCGTCTTCGGAGTTGTGTAGCGAATCTGGTTTGGTGGATATATGGAGGGAACTACATCCCAAGGTTAGAGATTATATATTTTATTCCAACCCTCATGCTTCTTATTCCCGCATAGATTACCTTTTTATTCCCACAAATTACATCTATCTCATAAATTCTTGTGAAATCGGTAACATAGTCCTCTCAGATCATGCACCAGTGTTTCTTAACATACGTATGGGAAATACTTCATTCACTAGTAGGTCCTGGAGGTTTAATTCATCCTTATTATCTAATATGAACTTCTGTGACCTGGCACGTCAATGGATTAAAGATTTCTGGGAGACTAATAAAAACTCCCCCGTGTCCCCTGCCACTCTGTGGGATGCAGCTAAAGCCACAATTCGAGGCTATATCATTTCATATTCTTCTCAAATTAAAAAATCTCAGGCTCAAGAAAGATTGGATCTAGAAAAAGAAGTACAACATTATGAACAGCTCCATAAATTGACTCCTACCCGAGACAACTGGTTCTCATTGAATCGAGCTTAGGCCAGGCTTAATCTAAATTACACAAATCACATTAAAAGGCTATTATTTTTTTCTAAGCAGAAGCACTACGAATATGGCAATAAATCAGGGCGTTTGCTAGCCTATCAGATAAGAAAAGAGCAAAGCGAAAAAATTATAAAATCTCTAAAAAATACAGATGGCTCAACTATGTATGATCCAGCTCCCATCAACGCGACATTTAGACACTATTTCGAGTCTCTCTATAAAGCACAATGTCTAACTTCAGAGACACAAATTGACACTTTTCTTAACAATCTCTCACTTCCAGTTCTGAATGAGGAGGAAAGGAATGATCTTGATGCTCCTTTTCTAACAGAAGAGATTCTCGAAGCCTTACATTCCATGCCATCCCACAAATCCCCAGGCCCAGATGGATATCCCCCTGAATTCTATAAAACCTTTTGGCCTGAACTTCAACCTATTTTGATGCCTGTTTTTGCAGATTTAATGCGGGATGCTATGATTCCAGAATCCTGGAAAGCCGCCTCAATCTGTTTAATTCTTAAAAAAGGAAAGGATCCTCAGGACTGTACCTCATATAGGCCCATTAGTCTACTAAATTCAGATTGTAAGATGTTTGCTAAGGCCCTTGCTCGTAGACTAGAAACGCTACTCCCAAAGTTAATAAAGCCAGATCAAACAGGGTTTATAAAAAAGAGGTTTGGCTCTGATAATGTGCGTCGGCTTTTAAATATTATAGATTTTGTTACAAAACATAAAAAACCTTCTGTGATTGTTTCTCTCGATGCAGAAAAAGCATTCGACCGAGTGGAGTGGAATTTTTTGTTTGCCACCCTTACCAAATTCAATTTAGGCCCAAAGTTTATAAATCTGATTAAGTTATTATATTCTGATCCACAAGCTAAAGTCGTCTCCAATGGTCATGTGTCTCAACCATTTAAGATCACCCGCGGAACAAGACAAGGCTGCCCACTCTCACCACTAATTTTTGCACTGGTAATTGAACCCTTGGCTGAAATGATAAGATCAGATAACGCCATATTTGGTGTTCTAATTGGACAAGAAAAACACAGGATATCGCTTTACGCCGACGACGTTCTGTTATATATTTCTAGACCAGACTTATCCATACCTGCAGTATTGCAATGCATTTCTGTTTACAGTAGCTTATCTGGCTACAAGATCAATTTGACCAAATCTGCTGCCCTACCATTTAACATTTCGCCTACTGCCCCATTTCTTGTGAATTCTCCATATCATATTACACCATCAGGATTCGTCTATTTGGGCATATTCGTGACTCCAGATCTACATGACCTCTACGTGAAGAATTATCAACCTCTTGTAGATAAGATTAAATTTGATTTGGCAAACTGGTGCTCGCTACCGATCTCCCTATTTGGTAGAATAAACATCTTAAAAATGAATGTTCTACCTCGCATGCTCTATCTTTTTCAGTGTCTTCCCTGTTGCTTACCCCATACTTTTTTCAAAGAATTAAATTCTCACCTCTCAAAGTTTATTTGGACTGGTAAGAAGCCTAGGCTCAGATTGGCTCATTTAATGAAACCCAAAGACAAAGGGGGTGCTGGTGTGCCAAATTTTCAACTTTATTATTGGTCTGCTCAGATAAAGAATATGATTAGTTGGTGTTGCAATAGGATTGCATCTCTCTGGGTTACTACGGAATCCGTAGCATGTTCTCCTATATCTCTACGAGTTTTGCCATTTATTCAGAATGTCAGCAAATTACAACAATTATCTAGCTCCTATGTTGTGACTAACACGTTGCGGACCTGGGGAGATGTAAAGAAACATCTTAAGATATGTAAGGGCCTATCCCTCCTTTCCCCAATTGCGTTCAATCCAGACTTCCCTCCTCAACTGAATAACATTGGACTTGCTCGATGGCATAGGCAGGGTGTCATACAGATAGGTGATCTGTTTTTGGACGATGTTCTGCTGTCTTTCTCAGACCTTTCAGAACGGTATAAATTGTCTAAGGCAGATTTTTTTCGATATCTCCAAATAAGACATTTTATTAAATCTGCGCTAGATGCTGGCTCGATCCGCTCGAAATTAACAGAGATTGAATGTCTTTTACTCAAACCATCTGACACACCAGGTCTGATCTCGGAGATTTATTACCTATTGTCTGATGAATGTTCACCTACTTTGGGGAGTCTAAAGGGTGTCTGGGAGAGGGACCTGCAGGGGACTATAACTGACGATAATTGGCTCTCTACTTATACAAAATTGTATCCCAAGTGTACTTCTATCGGTCTACATGAACTCAATTTCAAATTTATAAATAGGATCTATCTTACACCAGTGCATCTACATAGGATTTATCAAGACAGATCTGATTTATGCTTCAAATGCCAATCTCATAGGGGCACCTTTATCCATTGTTTTTGGACCTGTGAAAAAATCCATATGTTCTGGAAGAATGTGCACGACGTTACACAGAAAATTTTGAATAAACAGTTTTTGTTATGCCCCCAATTATATTTGTTAAATTGCCATCTCGATGATGTCTTTAACCATGATGAGGGACGGATATTTATCTTGCTCTCGTATATCGCTAAAAAATGTATTTTACTTTTATGGTCCTCTTCGCAGCTCCCATCTGTTAATCTTTGGCTTTCCCAAATAGTGGCAATACTTCCCCTTGAGAGATTGACATATGACCTGTGTAACGGGGCGACCAGCCACTAGGGGTAGGCGACGAAGTGCCGGTGAAGGGCGGCGTCCTGGTGGGAGAACTGCAACTCCCAGAAGGCGCCGCGCTAATCAACGGCAACAAGGCGCACCGGCCGGCGTACCTACTTAAACAATGCGACAAGCCTAACGCTTTGTCGCACTGTAACCCGACGCTTGCCGCCACGTGACACTGTGACCGGTTTACCTTTGTTAGTGGGTACGACTGGGCCCGTTTAGAGGGGTCAGCCGTGGTACCGTCAGGAGACGGGAGGTATCTCAGCTCTTAGACATTCAGACAAAGACAGCGCGTGGTGGTGGGCGTGTCGCTGGTTGGACAGTCGCCAGCGCTCGCCGCGTTTAGCTCGCGAATCGGTGGAGTGTGTGTGTGCGCTTTGCGTGTGTGTGTGCGCGCGGTCGAAGCGCACCACCTTTCGTTGCCGACACGCGCGTTAGCGTGCTTTAAGTCCGCACGCGCGTATCGGATGTTTTTGTTTTTCCTTACTCGCGGCTCCGAGCTGTCGAGGAATTGTGTTTAGTGCGCATGCGCACAGACGTTGTGCATTCCGCGCGCTCCTTTACTTCACGTCAGTCGCTGCACAAAGGATTGTGCGGAAGCGCGCTCTTCCCTCATTTGTAGTTTATTTGAACCGTGTTTTTCAGCCGCCGGGAACCCGGTAGGCTCCTTAGTTGACTTATTATACCGCTGTTCAGCGTGATTTTTGTTTAACGTTCCCGACTTCGATCCCCGTACAGTGCAATCTGCAGAACCAGTTCACTCCCTATTATATTACCCCTTTATTGTTCACACCTTTTAATTTGTTCTCATTTGCGTCCTTGATTATTATTTCCCGGGCACTGGGTGATAGTCGCCACTAGGGGCTTCCACTGAGTCCGTAACTTGCTTCCTCCTCTCCCCTCACCATAACAGTACAGTGCGACCAGTATGGAGGCAGCGGACTTTAAGTTATTTCAGAAAGCCTTGCAACAACAGGGGACAGCCATCGGCCGGCATGAGCAGTTGTTGGAGCAGATAACCCAGCAGCTCGCCCTCATGACTCAACTACAATCTGAGGCTGCGGCTTCGGTGCCCCTACCTCCCTCTAGGGGGCCTCCAAGGGCATCAACATCTGGGACCCCTGAGGCATACGTCTCCCCCCCTGAACGTTTTGCTGGAGAGGCAGATAAATGCCGTGGATTCTTGCTGCAGTGCTCCTTGACTATCGAGCAGCAGCCATCACGCTTCCCCACTGAGCGCGCCAAGGTAGCGTTCATGATCTCCCTTCTTACGGGTAGGGCATTGACCTGGGCCACAGCCCTGTGGGAGGCAGACGCGCAGGAATGTGCCAGCGAGCTGGCTTTCCGCCGCGCACTCCGGCAAACGTTTTATAACCCCAAGGAGGGTAAGAAGGTGTCGGCTCGTCTCCTTTCCCTGACGCAGGGAACTCGCTCCGCGGCCGACTATGTCATTGATTTTAGAACGGTAGCGGCCGAGAGCGGCTGGAATGAGCCAGCCTTATTAGGTATTTTTGAAAAGGGGTTGAGCGAGCGTATGAAAGATGAGCTCGCTTCCCGGGACCCGCCAGACAGTTTAGAGGCGATGTATGAGCTTTGCATAAGGCTTGACACCCGCATTCGGCAGCGGGCCCGGGAGAGGATGAATCACCCCAAGGCCTCCACAGGCCAACCTCGCTGGCATTCACCACCCCGCTATCATGTAGCACCCTGTGGGGGTCCTGAACCCATGCAATTAGGGGGAACTGAACAGTCGGGCCCACGATTGTCGGGAAATGCAGGGGCCAGACCCGGTCAGGGGGGCCGGGCCTAGGCCGTATCCCTAATCCCCCCACCGGCGTTGTTGTCGAGGGAACTCTGTCATGGGGAGAAACACCCCACTCCCGAGTGTTCGCCTTTTTGGACTCAGGGGCAGGTGGCAACTTTGTTGACGAGGGTCTGGTCAGATCTCTTGGAGTGCCTACTGAGAGGTTGCCGGAGCCCATACCAGTGCGGGCCCTAGATGGGCGGATGCTGGGAGCGGGCCCTATTACTCATGCCACCCACCCAGTCCACCTTGACATTAAGGGTCATCGGGAGACTCTTCGACTATTTGTCACCAGAGTCCCCAATCTCCTGTTGGTCTTAGGATTCCCTTGGCTCACCCAGCACAATCCTAAGGTCGATTGGCAGACGCGTTCCATCTATGGGTGGGCTCCACGCTGTCAGGAGGCCTGTCTACTCCCCAGGAGCCCCCAACAGCCTAAAATGGAGGAACCCTGTGACCTCTCCAAGGTGCCCCACTACTATCATGACCTTGGAGAGGCCTTTAGTAAGTCCAGGGCCCTGAGCCTTCCCCCACACAGGCCCTATGACTGTGCCATCAACCTGCTACCTGGTACCACACCACCACGGGGCAGGCTGTTTTCCTTAAACCCCGCCGAACGCACAGCCATGGAGAACTATGTGAAGGAGGCCCTAGAACAGGGGTTCATCCGACAGTCATCTTCACCGGCGGGGGCAGGATTTTTTTTTTTTGTTAAGAAGAAGGATGGTACCCTTCGCCCATGCATAGACTACCGTGCTCTTAATGCTATCACTGTGAGGGACCGCTACCCTCTGCCTCTTATGGCTACAGGGTTTGAGGCTCTGCAGCAGGCGTCCGTCTTCACTAAGCTGGACCTGCGCAGCGCCTACAACCTCATCCGTATACGGCAGGGGGACGAGTGGAAGACGGCATTTCTGACCCCAACAGGTCATTATGAATATCGGGTAATGCCCTTCGGCTTGATGAACGCCCCTGCCGTTTTCCAGCGGTTCATTCACGAGGCATTAAGAGAGACATTAGACCGGTACGTCTATGTTTATTTGGATGACATACTCATCTACAGCCGGTCACTAGAGGAGCATGTCGGCCACGTGAGGCGGGTTCTCCAGCTCCTACTGCAGCACAAGCTGTTTGTTAAGTTGGAGAAATCGGTCTTCCATTCCTCTACGGTATCTTTTCTGGGGTTCATCATCTCTCAAGGTACCCTCAGAATGGACCCCGCCAAGGTTCAGGCTGTGACTGACTGGCCCCGTCCGAACTCACTTCGGGAGGTACAGCGTTTTTTAGGCTTCGCCAACTTCTTTCGCAAGTTTGTGAGAGATTTCGGCTCCATCGCGGCCCCTCTCTCAGCCCTAACTCGAAAGATTCCAGGTCGTTTTCGCTGGACTCCCGAAGCCGATCGGGCATTCAATACCCTGCGGGAATGCTTAACCTCTTCCCCCGTCCTCCACCTCCCGGATGTGGAGAAACCTTTCATCGTCGAGGTAGATGCGTCGGAGGTGGGAGTTGGGGCGGTGTTGTCCCAGAGGGTGGGGACGCCTCCTAAACTCCATCCTTGTGCGTACTTCTCACGCCAGCTCTCATCTCCTGAGCGCAACTATCCGGTCGGGGACAGGGAATTGCTGGCCATAAAGTTGGCACTTGAAGAGTGGAGGCACTGGCTTGAGGGAGCGAAACATCCCTTCTTGGTCTGGACAGACCACAAAAACCTGGCCTACATACGACAAGCTAAGCGTTTAAGCGCCCGTCAAGCTCGCTGGTCTCTCTTCTTTGAGAGATTCGAGTTCACCTTGTCGTATCGGCCAGGTTCAAAGAACACCAAGCCAGATGCTCTTTCCCGGCTATGGGTTCGGACTGAAGGGCCGGAGGATTCAGAACCCAAGTCGATCCTCCCTGAGCCACGAATTGTGGCAGCCCTCACCTGGCCAGTCGAAGACCAGGTTAGAAGGGCCCTCCGGAACAATCCTGATCCGGGCGGGGGTCCTCCAGGGCGTTTATTTGTTCCACCTCAAATGCGCAAGAGGGTCCTCCAATGGGGGCATGCCTCTTTTTTCTCAGCCCACCCCGGCATCATCCGAACTCTTGAGTTCCTCCGTCGGAGATTCTGGTGGCCGGGGATGGAGGGTTCCGTGAGGTCCTTTATTACAGGGTGCACCGTCTGTGCACGGAACAAAACACCCCGAGCAAGGCCAGCTGGTCGGCTGCAACCCTTGCCTATTCCATCTCGCCCATGGTCACATATTGCCATGGATTTTGTCACAGGGCTTCCCCCGTCCAGAGGCAACTCGGTCGTGTTGGTGATCGTGGACCGCTTCTCCAAGGCGTGTAAGTTTGTAGCACTGCCCAAACTCCCTAACGCCAAGGAGACGGCAGACCTTTTGGTTCAGCACGTGGTCCGGGTCCACGGGATCCCCAGAGATATTGTCTCCGACCGAGGTCCTCAATTTTCTAGTCGTTTTTGGCGGGCGTTCTGCCAACTATTAGGGGCAACGGCTAGCCTGTCGTCGGGTTTTCATCCGGAGTCCAACGGCCAGACCGAAAGAGTTAACCAGGATCTCGGGCGTATGCTCCGGTGCCTGACGACAGACCGGCCCAACACATGGGTAGAACACTTACCCTGGGCAGAATATGCCCACAATACCCTCTGGCACTCGGCCATTGACATGTCACCATTCGAGTGTCAGTTTGGGTACCCAGCCCCCATGTTCCCCGAACAGGAGGTGGAAGTGGGGGTACCTACGGCAGCGCGTTACGTCAGCCGTTGCCATCAGACGTGGCGGAGGGCTCGAGCAGCCCTCAGGCAGCGTAATGAGGCCATGAGACGAACCGCCAATAAACGGAGGCAGTTGGGACCCACCTACCGTCCAGGCCAACGAGTCTGGCTGTCTACCCGGGATCTCCCCCTCCGTGGCCAATCCAACAAGCTGGCTCCCAAGTTTGTGGGACCCTTTAGGGTGCAACGCCGAATAAATCCAGTCACGTACCGGCTGGAACTGCCCCCTGCGATGCGTATTCACCCTACCTTCCACGCCTCGAGACTTAAGCCGTACCTATGCCAGGGGTCTGCCCCACCCACGCTTCCACCGGCCCCCAGGCAGGTCGCAGGAGGTCCCGCGTACACGGTACGACGTTTGCTGGATTCCCGTCAGGTCCAAGGCTCTACCCAATACCTTGTGGATTGGGAGGGTTATGGTCCGGAGGAACGTTCCTGGGTCCCATCCAGACACATCTTGGATCCCGATCTCATTCGTCAGTTTAGAAGAGATCGGGCCACCGGCCTGGGGACGTCAGGAGCCGCCCCTAGAGGGGGGGGTACTGTAACGGGGCGACCAGCCACTAGGGGTAGGCGACGAAGTGCCGGTGAAGGGCGGCGTCCTGGTGGGAGAACTGCAACTCCCAGAAGGCGCCGCGCTAATCAACGGCAACAAGGCGCACCGGCCGGCGTACCTACTTAAACAATGCGACAAGCCTAACGCTTTGTCGCACTGTAACCCGACGCTTGCCGCCACGTGACACTGTGACCGGTTTACCTTTGTTAGTGGGTACGACTGGGCCCGTTTAGAGGGGTCAGCCGTGGTACCGTCAGGAGACGGGAGGTATCTCAGCTCTTAGACATTCAGACAAAGACAGCGCGTGGTGGTGGGCGTGTCGCTGGTTGGACAGTCGCCAGCGCTCGCCGCGTTTAGCTCGCGAATCGGCGGAGTGCGTGTGTGCGTTTGCGTGTGTGTGTGCGCGCGGTCGAAGCGCACCACTTTCGTTGCCGACACGCGCGTTAGCGTGCTTTAAGTCCGCACGCGCGTATCGGATGTTTTTGTTTTTCCTTACTCGCGGCTCCGAGCTGTCGAGGAATTGTGTTTAGTGCGCATGCGCACAGACGTTGTGCATTCCGCGCGCTCCTTTACTTCACGTCAGTCGCTGCACAAAGGATTGTGCGGAAGCGCGCTCTTCCCTCATTTGTAGTTTATTTGAACCGTGTTTTTCAGCCGCCGGGAACCCGGTAGGCTCCTTAGTTGACTTATTATACCGCTGTTCAGCGTGATTTTTGTTTAACGTTCCCGACTTCGATCCCCGTACAGTGCAATCTGCAGAACCAGTTCACTCCCTATTATATTACCCCTTTATTGTTCACACCTTTTAATTTGTTCTCATTTGCGTCCTTGATTATTATTTCCCGGGCACTGGGTGATAGTCGCCACTAGGGGCTTCCACTGAGTCCGTAACTTGCTTCCTCCTCTCCCCTCACCATAACAACCTGCATCAGAAATCGGCAAAGTTTCAACGAATATGGTCCCCTCTTTGGAACTACCTCAATGGTTAATCTGTGTCTTGGGTTTTTTTTTTGTTTTTTTTTCTTTTCTCTTCTTCTCCCCATCTATCTGCTTTGCTCGTGGTCTTTTTATCTACATGTTTGTCCATCAATCGTATGTTTCTAGACCTAATGTGTTATGGGTAGCCCCTTTATGTTCTATTAATAAGGTGTATGTGCAATGTGTTTATCTGCAAGTATGTATGTATGTATATATGTTGATGTATCTGTGTCTGTTACCTTCCAAGTGCAACAATAAAAATAAAATATAAATAAAAAAATAAATTTTTTTTGAAACAATACAAATTCAGAAACATTAAGTAAGGGCCTGAATTTGTAGGTCCCTAGAAAGTCAAGGAGCCATGGTAAACGACTTCTATAGAAGTCAAGGTCCCCATAGCAGGGGCCCTCTTGATCAAGGGTCCTCTAATGGTATGCCCTGCTCTTCTCTAGGGCCCCTCTTGGAAAAAAAAATATATTCTACCATAAATGTTGATAGGCATCGCAAAAAGTTTTCGGCCAGGGCCCCCCCGGGGCCCCCTGACCTCAAGGGCCCCTGGGCGCTGGCCCCACTGGCCCGGTCAGTAATCCATCCATGTGTATAGGGTATATGATATTCTGATTATGATGTTTGTGACATTCATGTTGTATTTTGAGTAAGTACTTAAAAATTTTTACTAAATAAACTAAACTGTTAATTTATTTGTAAATATTCATTAATATTCATTTAAATAGAAATAAAAAACAAATTAAGGGGAAATCAATATTTGATTTACTTGAACTCAATATACTAAGTAAATTAAATGGACAAAGGAATTGGTATTTTAAAAAATACGTTTAAGCAACTTACCTTTTATTTGTGATTACTTGACATTTTAAGTCACGTCAACTTAAGTTTTTATCATGCACTTGTTCAACCTTTTTTATAGGCAACCGATTTCCTAATTTTTTTTTTTTTGAGCGAATGTAACTTATCCGGGCTTATAGTGTTTGCCAGAAAATTCAAATTTTTTTAAACTTGAGTGTTTATTTGACCATATGTAAAATTAGATTTTTTTTTGCAATAACATTGCAAATATGAGTTTTGTTTTGTACCATATTTGATACATTACGGGTTTTTGCAATTTGTTGCTCACAGCATGTTTTTTTTAATTAACAAAAACATCCACAACATATACTGTATATTTATTTAGTATTTACACTCTAAGTTTCCTTAAAATGTTTACTCAGGTAATTTTAAGCTTAGAAATGAAAAATAGGGATCTTCAAAGATCGCAAAAATTGGGATTTCTATAACGCTGCACTCTTTAAAACTGGAGATGAGAGAGGTGTGTGTGTGTGTGTGGGGGGGGGACTTCTAGTTCTAGAGAGGATAGTCATCTGCCACACTTAACTTTTACCTTTCCTGCACTTGTAAGAGAAGTGCCAACAGCAGCCTGAAACCTCTGCAGAGCCATCAGTTTGGTCTGTTCTCTTCTGTAGAGGTTTCAGAGTCTGAAGTTGAACTTGAAAAATGCAGAAAGCATATCAAGAAGGTTAACTCGTCCCATGAACTTGTATGTTTCAACAATGGCTAGTGTTAGGATCTTTTGATTTTGATAAAGACAGAAAGAACGAGCCGATGCAAAAATGGTCGTCTCAAATAATTTATTGAGGACAAAGAAAACTTCATGGACATCATCAGTAACTCACGCTAGCCAGCGGGTCTGCCATCCTCAGCGTTCCGATGCTCTCTGCCTCCGGGTCTGAGAGAAAGTGCGCCCCCCGCAGTGTTTACCTGTGTATATATCCGTTACGTCTAGTTCACGCCCCTTACCTGCCTAAGCCAATCACAAATTACCGCCCTAGAGTTTAAATCAGCCAATCCAAGACCAGTATTTTGGTTCAAATCCAGCGTGGCCCACCCCACTTCTTAATGGCGGCTAGCCCCAGTAAGGTCCTTTGTTTGAATAGAAAATTTCGGCCATTTTGGGTCTGTTATTATGTTCACATAATTTAAAATTTCTGACACTAGTCTGGGAACCATTTTGTGGGTTTTGGATTTTCTATCCCAGCGTTTTACAGTGCCCAGTGGTTTGATGCCAACAAAAGAAGAAAGTTGGTTTACAGCTTTGTCACACCATCTTACAATAATGGGGTTATCCTGGTTTACTCTGTAATCCAGAGACCATTTTCTATTTCTCATCAATTGTATTGCATCCATAATGTTGCAGTAAATTCACTATTTAGTCAGACTGTGCCCATGTCGTAGATTCCTCTTTCTTTCAAGCATTACACTAATGCAGTGATTCTCAATTATTTTCTGTTAAGCCCCCCCTAGGAAGAAGAAAACTTTGTGCCCCCCCCCCCCACACACACACACACGCACACTCACTCCCCTATACATGACAAAATGGGATGAAAAAGTATTTTTAACGCCCACTGTAGTATGATTTGTCTATAAATTTGTTATAAGTACCCCTCTTTTATAGCAATGTATCCTTATTACAATAAAGAAAACAAAAAAGAAAGAAATATAGATCAACTTAGAACAAATAATCATTTTATTAACTTTGTTTTTAGTTTGTAACAGAAACGAATGAAATCCTTATTTAAACTAGAAACATTTTTGAACTGACTGGCATTTGATACTGAAGAATTAAATGAAATAAAATCAATAAATAATAATAAATTATTTTGCAGTATTAATTCAGGAGCACAATTTATTAACACTTTAACCTACAAAACTAAAATGAATACAACAATTTGTGCTGTTTTTTTTTTTTTCAAAATGAAATCAAAATAAGGAAATCAGAACTAATGTCTCCAACACGTCCGTTCTGCAGCACAGCTTTTCTGGAGTAGCGTTCATAAAGCGTTATAATTGCTTGCTGTATGCGTCACGTTCTCGATTAAAAACTCTAGCGGTTATCAGTGTGATTGGGTGTAATGTCTTTAAGTGACTTCATTTATTTGGCTTCACGCTGTCCGCTGCCAACATTTAGAGACACAGAAGACACGCCGGTCTTTCTTCGTCTCCAACCTTAGTTACCGTGAAACTAAGCGCTATATACACTTTCTCGTTTTAACTTTCGGTTGACTTTTGTTGCTCTCATTATCTTCGTCTCTCTCTCCGCCTTTCTCTCCGTCATTCCTGGTAAATATTTCTCCATGTTGTCTCTTGAGGGTTTGTTCAATGCACTTAATATCACTTGCTCTGTGATTTCTTGTTATGCGCCTTCCCAGGCACCGCACTGCGCCCCCCCCCCCAGGGGGGCGCGCCCCACTTTTTGAGAAGCACTGCACTAATGGAACTGATGTAAAATAGTGGTCTGTATAAACCTTGTGATTTTTTTTCCCGTTGAAATGGTTGAAATTATTTTTAGGACATCTCCAGGAGCACCAACATTACATTTGCATTTACATTTGGTCATTTTGAAGACTCTTTTATCCAAAGCAACTTACAAGGTGAGCACATGGTTAATCACAACATCCCTGGAGCAATGAGGGTTAAGGGTCTTGCTCAAGGACCCTCACTAGTAACGTCAGTGGACCTGGGATTTAACCGCCAACCTTCAGATTGATAGCCCAACGCCCTAACCACTGAGCTGCCACGCCCTTACCAAAATCAGATTTAGCTTGATCTGAATTTTCTGCCTCTTGGTAAACGTCAAAGTCATAAAGGAAGCCACTTTGTCCAGCACGTCCTCACATCTTGAATCACAATTTATGAGGTTTTGCTGGAATGTATGCAACATTGCTGCCGTTGCCAAGCCTGTTATCTGAATCTTCCTCAACACAATTAAATTCAACAGCTGGAGGTTCAAATTGTTGCTTTTTCCACTCTCTCACTCTCTCCTTTTCAATTTGCTTCTTACTGTCTCCTTTGTTGTCGGTTCATGTATTGTGGTCTGGTCAAAATTTTTATCTTGCAAGTCCTTCTCACTCATTTTTGTTCTCACAACATTTTCTTCTGTACACATTGCAGTGGGCACACAAGGAGGTGGCGACAAATCCAAACAAGTTAAAAAGTCAGTAAACAAGTACAAATTCATTTATTGATCAACATACACAGGATCAACAAAACGACCACACAATGAAAAGAAAGGGGGACACTAAAGTCCTAAATAACTCAATAAACCACAAAACTGAAAACCGCACTTAACGCGCATAAATCTAACATTCTGGCAACCAGAACACTACCTTGAACGCGGATACTGGCAACAGGGAAAACAACGCCAAGTGCGTGGTATCGGACGGCCAGGGAACAGAGCTTAGAGCGGAATCTGGCAACCGGTAATGCGCGCTAAGTGTGCGGTATACGACAACCGGGACCCCGCGCTACTCCCGCGGTCTCTGGCAACCGAGAACCAGCGCACTAGTCGCGCAGACCCGAGCCCCTCGAGCAAACTATGACCGCGCAAAAACTAACCTATCTGGCAACCGTAAAACAAACGGCGCTAGTCTCACAGGAACGAGTCTATACAGAAAAAGCGAAATATAACCGCGCTACACGCGCATACTACATACTACGAACATACAACTAAGCACTCTGGCAACTGTAAACCAATGGCGCTAGTCGCACATAAACGGGAAGAGGGTCTAGAACCGCGCAGCACGCGCATAAACAAACCAATCTGGCAACCGCTGGCGCTGGTCGAACCAACACGTGCCTCTCGGGCAACAGAGCGAAAGACTATGTTTGTGGGACATCAATGCATAGTCTAAAATAACTTGAAAAAAGAATCATCTTTAAAATAACTTTAAAAAAAAGAAACATCTTTAAAATAACTTAAAAAAGAAACATCTTTAAAATTCGGTCATTTATTGGACTCTTTTATCCAAAGCGACTTACAAGGTGAGCACAGGGTTAATCACAACATCCCTGGAGCAATGAGGGTTAAGGGTCTTGCTCAAGGACCCACACTGGTAACTTCAGTGGACCTGGGATTTGAACCCCCAACCTTCAGATTGACAGCTGTTAGGATCTTTTGATTTTGAAAAAGGCAGAAAGAACGAGCTGATGCAAAATGGTCGCCTCAACTCATTTATTGAGGACAAAGAGAATACTTCATGGACACCTCCAGTAACTCACGCTGGCCAGCGGTCTTCCTCCTCAGCGTTCTGATGCTCTCCCTCCGCGTCTGAGTGAAAAAGTCCCCCCTTGTGTTTACCTCGGGGTATATGCGTTACGTCTAGATCCCGCCCCTTAACTGCTTTAAGCCAATCACAAACTACCGCCCCAGGTTTTAAATCAGCCAATCCCAGTCCAGCAACTCCTAGTGGCGGGAAATCCAAGGCCCTTTGTTTATCTTTCGGCCATATTGGAATTCTCATAATGTATAAGGAATTTAAAATTCCTGACAATCCCCCCTATGGGAGCACCTAAATGCTCCCATAAATAAATTTTAAATTAAAGATTCTACGGCCATAAATTCTAAGCCAAACTTTACACATTACCATTTCTAAAATTTGCATGTTCTGATAAATCAATTAACCCAAATCCAAACGCAAATAACCTCCAGTACGACTTTCACAAGTTCACACAACTGAATGCTGAGGAGGCAGAGCGCTAATTAAACTACCCCCCCTCTAACTAAAACCCTTCTTGAAGGTGCCCAACACATTACATGGCCATATAGGCTGAAAACACAATTCTAAAACAAACATCTATCAATTATACTAATAGAGACCGCGCCTAACGAGACAGTCTCCATCCCTACACTCACAAACGCAAAATAACACCCCCCTTGCATCACTGTAGCAGAAACTTTAATACCACCCCCCTTGCAGCACTGTTATAGAAATTTTTCCAGAGAGTTCTTAAAGGTTCTGTTCTCCTGGTCAGTATCTGCTTTAGTCTTCTGGTTCTGTAGTCCCAGCATTCCCTCGTCGGTTCTTGAAGCTCCTTCTATCGTTGTCGTCCTCCTGTTGTCATCCTCGTTGTCATCAATGGCAGCTCCCTTGTTGTCAGCGTCTCTCCGTCATCATCAGCAGTACCCTCGTTGTCGTCACTTTTCTAAAAGCAGAGTTAGCAGCAACCTCTATACCACCCTGAATTGGTCTGTTGACACATCCAGCGAGGCATCCTCTTCTTCCTCCAGGGACTGGTCTCCATTGCCCCGAGGATCAGCATCCTTACCGCAGATCCATCCTGATCACCACTTACTCTGTTCCTGGAACTCCACTTCCTAGAGAATCTAGTTCCACACCTACATCCAGCCGCATTTAATCTGAAACACACCGATCATCTAGAGAACAGGTTTAGGACTGAATTTCTGTATGAATGTCTGTTGGAAACGGGAACTCCAGCAGCTCAAGAATAATGTGCTCTGTTTTAAAGACAAAATAAATCATCCAAACAAGCATGTTTAAGGCCAAACAAGGAATGATAGTTAACCTCAAACAAAATGCTTCTGAAATACAAAAGGTTTAGCAAAAGCTAAATGTGGTAGGTTAATTAAACCAGTAGGTTGATGTTTAAAAGATCATCACTGTGTAGAAATTAAAGCTAAGCTGAGTGAAAGAGTGCACCAATAACCAACCTAGTTTACACTTAAGGAACAGTAAAACCACGAGACCTTCAAACTAAAACAAAACCAAAAACGACCCATACAAACACTGTACAAATTAAAAATAATATTCTTACTGCATGTGGCTACAGGCTTAACAATTTTTCCCATATATTTTCATTATGAATAATTTTACCTAGATAAATTGGTCAGATGCCTTATAATATACATTATACAAACCCCAATAAATAAATAAAACACTAGAGGGTAACATGGTGGGCACATCTATCAGAACTGTCCAGCACTGCTTTGGTCACACTGCCACAGTCGCACAATGGATGGGTCACTTTCTCTATTCTTAATAAACTCCTCAAACTCGTCCAGAGACAGCTTACCATACAAATCTATAAAAAAATGCAACAATTACAAGGGCTTTGTTCAACAAATAATTGTGCAGTATATATGTATACAATCCTGTCTCTATATATTTGGCACCTGTCCACATAAAATATCTATAATGAAAAATGTGACATTCCAAAAGGAAAATGTATTTAGTGAACTGATGCAACTGCGATTCACCAAACATTTTCCCACGCTACTTAAAACAGTAGTTAAAATGAAATTGTAAACGGATATTAGATGATCTATTGGAGGTCGTTTCAATACAGTAAGGGTAAAAATAGTTAAAGCACAGGGAATGTTGATAACCACAAACATTTTATGGATCCTAATCCTGATGTATATAACACCCAATAATATGCAGGGAGGAAGTATGACAATTCCTAATATAAAAATATAGATATTTCTAGTTGCTATGTAAATTAAAGCAAAAATGTGGACATGCTGCCACAAAATTTAAACTTGATAATAGTCTTTTTTATTATTCTGAGACTCTCATCTCATTACCTTTATTCTCTACTAAAGTTGCATGGGATTCTTTCTGCCCATCACAGGGAGAAAGTTTCAGGCGCTGGGCAGATACACCCAGGACAGAGCGCCAACCCATCGCTGGGCGCACACCCACTCACTCATACACGCACACACTCTACACGGGGCAGACTGAAAACCAACTAATTTTACTTCTATTTAAGTAAGCATTTAGTCTATTATGTTATGTCTTTATTATCTTTATTGTATGCTACATGACTTATTATGTAATTAGACCTATGGTCAGCACCAGTGTTAAAAGGGCAAAGCAAAGATCAAAACGTGAAAATCAACCCAATCAAATTATTTCCAACCAAATAACAATTAGTGGAACCCAGAAGCTTTTTCTAAATTTTCATAACAATTCTGAATTTGCAAATTATGTGGCGAAATTTTTTTTTTTTTTTTTTTTTTTTTTTTTTTACAACTACTCCCCCCTTTCTGGAAAAGAACAGCATTAACAATGCCTTCTTTTACAGAAACATCTAGGTAAAAGGGTTTGTGTAATCAAGGGACTGAAGGTTTTCAGCATGTGCTAACTTTGCTTAACCTCAGTAAAGCATTGCTCTAATTTTAGGTCCCATTGTTTATGTGGCAAACTACAAATTTCCACATCAGCTAACTGCCCTTCACATGCGTTCCCTACCTGCTATCTCCATTACATTCCTGTTGCTTCCAGCCACAAGTCCCCACACTTTCTAAAAGTTTCACCATGTCTATATCTACTCTTATCAGCTTCTCTTAAGAGTTGGCAAGGATGTTAAACTATAAGTTACTGGGTACATCCTTAAGTAGATCCCATACATCCTTTTTATGCTAAAAATGGTGTTTTCTGTCTTTCCTTTTAACCCTATTCCACTATTTCAATCAATATTCACCTCCTTTTACCTTCTAATCTAGCTATTACCCCTACTTTACCCAAACACAGCATCTTACCTGCTGTGTACTATTCAACTTAACACCCACACTTAACTCCCTTCAGTTAATGGTGGCAATTTAGTCAGTATGCCCTCTTAATGGCTTCATGGCTGGTAAACCTTTGCCCAATCTGTATACTAATTGCATGCTATTGACCATTTTTCCCCTACTGTCCAGTGTACATGTATTATTATTAACCAATTTGCTATAATGTGTTAACTAATTGCTTTCAACAGCTTTACCCCGTCCAACATGGAGTTCAAGTCCGCACTTGCAGTACCTTAATTGATATAATTTTATCAGTCAAGCTTCTACCTTCTCAGGCGGACTGAAAACTATATCAATGGTAACTTTCAACTGTGTCCTTCTGATAAACTCCTCTATCCCAAATATACTACTCAACTCTAGGTTCTAGCAACCAAATATATTACCATGTGGGGTCGTAGCATGAGTATCAATCACATGGCTCTATATTAGAGCTGAGGATTCATATAATTATATACTTTTAATGACTATACCACTTACCATAATATCTGATCCAGTATACAAATGTCGTCACATTTGTCTGAATCAGCAGTAATATAGGCTTAATATATTATCTGGATCCCAACATTAAATACCTAAAAATAATAAAAAATACAAACCTCATTTCTGGTTACATAATTGTTGCTGGCATGCACTTCCTCTGACACACATAGCACAAAGTATTAAGTGTGTGGAGGAGATGTGTCACTCAAACTCTATAAACCCCAACGCTCAATGTAAAATTGTGTCCAGTGTGTTGTGATGACGAATCTGGCTGCTGAACCACTCAAGCACCTGTGTGAGAAATTAAAACATGGCATGACTTCATTTTGAAATTTAAATACGCTCAATACAAAGGCTTTTAATATTTTATGGAAAACAGCTATTTTAATTACAAAGATGTGCTGCTACAAATTATCATTTAATCACTTCAAATCAAATCAAAAGAGTCGTTATCTTAAATGTGGTATTTTCTGATGTTTGATATTGGTTCAAGAGCTGAACTCAGAGCCATATCAAAACTTTTGGAAGGAAAAGATGGTGGTAACCAGAAGTAAGATTTGGCCCAGGCACTGCTGCATTAACAAATCACTGTTAAAACACCTGTACCATCCCAACATGTGTGTGACAGACAGTAAAAAGAAGGTGGGAGATATTGAAGATGATGTTACAGAACTCTGTTCACAGTGACACTTCAGCTTTAATGTGACCTGTACAATCTAGAGTAATTATTAAACCTGTTTGTTGTACAAATGATCTACACATTGAGACTGTTATTGTACATGGGTAAAAGAGCAGCTAGTGGGGTGAAATCCAGGGAGAAGTTATGGGTCATTTATATAAAAAAACAAATCTTATCATTAACTGAAAATTCACTAAAACTAATTTTACTTTTAATTTTACTAAAGCACTTAATTTTATAATAATTCACTTAACACTTGTACAAGTCTCACTATTTGGTTTTAGTTGTACAGGTACAGAAGTGTGAACTGCAAACTTAAATTTATACGTTCATTATTTTTATTATATTATTGTTATATTTGCTTTTTCTCACTTATACAGGGTGGATGGCAAAGTTAAGAATTACATTGCCCCAAGAAAAACATTTCTATATGCGCACATGACAATGAGCTTTGAGTTCTTGTAATTAAAACATCACGACCTAAGAAATTAGTTGGACAATTTGGAGAATATAGAAAGTATGGATTATTGCACTGTGTTCCCTGAAGCAGTGGCCCAGTGTTAATTAAAATCAAATTGTTCACCACCTGCACCACTGGTAACAATTGGTGCTTGGATAATTTCTCAACCTGTGGAGGACACATGACTAATTTGGAAGGTGAGTTGGATGTGCTTCATTAAAACCTATTGGTTGGGCACAGACTGTCTACTGGGATATGGCACAGTGGTCTATTGGCGCCATCTACTGGTGTACCTTGTAATGACACCCAACAGGTAACTGTTAAGGTTAGTGAGGGGCTGCAAGCATTGTATTGACCATGTGCTAGGTGGGAGGAGCTATATGTGAGGTCGTGGCGGCCATTTTAAATCCTTTGTTCAACTCAACTCTACCATGCTGCCCATAGAAATATTAGCCTTAGGCTAGGTGTGTGCTAGTTGTCCTGAGTAAGTCAACCATTTTAATTAAGTTAATTTAGGTTGTATAACACACAAGCAGTAACACAACTATTACTTACCAAGCTAAACACTTACTTACCAGCTAAATTACTTACCACAAAATGAACTCCCCCTTTTCTCAATACAACATCAAGCACAAACATGAACTTTTGAGCTGATTTCCACCCCTCAGCGTGCACACACGTGTTGCTGCTCCACACAAGACAGACAAACACAAGACATACACACATACAAGGTTCCCTGATATTTGGCACCGGAGAAATTTAAAATTTAGACACAATTTGGAAAATTTAACCTGCTATTCAGGGAAACGACAGGGGACCCTCGCCTCTCTCTCAATCGTGCTGATCAATAATCAGTTATTTTTTCCAACCATTGGACCAGTGCCCCGTCTTTGGAAAATTTTCTGATCCTTATTATATAATTACTGTCTGAAAACCCTGTTTTCTACACGACTCCAGTTATTCCTAAAAAAGCGCCTGAACCGTCTATCTATAAAACGCTTACTAGCCCGACTGCAGGTCTTTACCACACAGCCGTACGCCCCTATAAAACCGGTTTCTATCCCAAACAAAAACGCTTATTAACCCAAATGTGTGACATGGCCCTCTCACCAACTTTTGCCACACTTTTCGCGCGTACCTCTTAATATAACTCAAACTAATACGTTTTTATACTCGAGCATAAACTTCGGTGCCGATATCAGGAATGTACCAAATAAATCTACCTTCCAGTGTCCATGAAGAATTCTGATTACTGTAACAAATTTATAACACTTACGGACCCGGCATTCACACATACTCATTAAAACTAAATATTGAATGCAGCTAAATATGCAGTAAGTCTGCTTACCTTTGCGCGCCTATAATGAGTTCATGCATGAAATCAGGAGTCCCGGTCCATAACGAAATTAATGTTCCTCTGCCCATTTTCAAAACCATCACCTCTGCTACCATTTGTTAGGATCTTTTGATTTTGAAAAAGGCAGAAAGAACGAGCTGATGCAAAATGGTCGCCTCAACTCATTTATTGAGGACAAAGAGGAATACTTCATGGACACCTCCAGTAACTCACAAACCGCTGGCCAGCGGTCCTTCCTCCTCAGCGTTCTGATGCTCTCCCTCCGCGTCTGAGTGAAAAAGTCCCCCCTTGTGTGTTTACCTCGGGTTATATGCGTTACGTCTAGATCCCGCCCCTTAACTGCTTTAAGCCAATCACAAACTACGCGCCCAGGTTTTACATCAGCACCAATCCCCAGTCCAGCAACTCCTTAGTGGGCGGGAACATCCAGGCCCTTTGTTTATCTTTTCGGCCGTATTGGAATTCTCATAATGTTAGGCATTTAATTCCTGACACAGACGCCTCACCACCCTAACCACTGATCTACCGCTCCCTCCGGTTTGAACTTTTAACTTTTGGGAAACCTTCTTTTGAGGCATTATCTATAATTCCTCCAGATCTCGTGCTGCATGCAGCTGCCCGTTCTGCCCCAATTGCATAATTTTTGTTTTTGGTGGGCGTGCCCCTTA
Organism: Corydoras sp. C115; assembly: GCA_019802505.1. Classification (NCBI taxonomy): domain Eukaryota; kingdom Metazoa; phylum Chordata; class Actinopteri; order Siluriformes; family Callichthyidae; genus Corydoras; species Corydoras sp. C115. Next base: position 29,034 of record JAFMOC010001627.1, read on the forward strand.
AAACCGTCCCGTTCAGATTGGTTTACATCAAACCCTGCCTCGCCCCCTGAAGACAATACAGCTGTCCAATGGCAGATTTAAAACACGAATTTCAAACTGAGTCTGCTTTAATAAAAATGTAGACAAAACTCAATTTTCGGGAACTGTCAAAAAAAAGAAAATTTCGTAAAAGCCCCGCACAAAGGGGGGCCTGGCACCCTACTGGCACAGAGAACAGAGCGAGCGCAACGGCGCCCGGGCAAGCTACCTCCTGAAAACCCTGGGGACACTTCCACCGGGGGACGAAAACCCCTGCAACCAACCCCGAACAAAACCACAAACTACCCCCTCCCCCAACCTGACGACCGCTGACAATACACCCTCCCCAGTCCCCCGACATAAACCAGGCGAAATCATCATTCATTCATTGTCTCCTG
>JAFMOC010001626.1:0-12599 GCA_019802505.1 Corydoras sp. C115
GTAATGTGATTTGTTTAATGTAAACTTATGATAAAAGATCGCAATTTTTAATCTTATTAGCTTTTATTTGTTGTGTCGTTTATAATCAGGATTATGAAGGTTTTTTTTTTTTCTTTTTTTCCATTAATCATCTGTTTTCACTGGCTGTATATTGGGTTTATTCTCTGATGTATAGGCATTTATAATTATTATTTTTTGATCTTTGTTTGTTTTCTTTCTTTTTTATTATTCATCTTTCTTAGTTATGTCTGCTTGTGGAATTGATTGATTTTTTTTTTAGTCTTTGAAGTGGTGTGCAGTGCTTACCAAAACTTTGGACGTGTAGTAAGATGAGATGTATCTTAATCTTATTGAATTAATTGAAAGGTTTTTGGTTCACTTAATGGTTGTGAGATTATAACAAATGTGTATCTCTCCTATTCTCTGAGCTTGTTCTTATTTATTTTTTTTTTTTTTTTTTTTTAGTAAGTTTTATATATTTTTTTTTTGAGTTTCTAGAGTGACCAGCAATTTAATTAAGAGAACTTCATCTTTGTTGTAAAGAAGGTGTGTACTTTGTTCAGAGCTCCTATTTGCTCTAGAAATAAACCATGGGGTTCAAGGTTGCCCCAGTGGGTCACATTCATGATTTGCATTATAGTAGTCCTGGTAACACTTTCTTAAGGATTAAATTATTTGTGAGTTATAAGGGATTATAGTTGTCTTCACTTTATAAGTTTATAAGGGGTTATATAGTAGTCATGGCAACTGTTGTTTGTGAGAATGATATTACTTGTAAGTCATTTATAACTGATTATACCTTTTTAGTATTTGTTTGAGGGGTTATAGTAGCCATTAATAAATGGATTATAGTTGTCCTCAGTCGTTTAAGGGATTATAGTAGTTGTGGTAACTGTTCTTAATTCTTGGATTATATTTGATCGTAATGGTCCTGTTACTTGTTCATGCGGGATAGTATTTTAAGGGATTGTAGTTGTCCTGAGAATTTGAGGGATTATGGTAGTCGTGGCAACAGTTCGAGGAATTATGGCAGTTGTAGTTGTAAAAGTTGCAGAATGTATAAGGGATTATAGTGGTCATGGCAACTGTTTGAGCAATTATAGTAATTTAGTTTGGACACTCCTTTTTGCATCACTTATTGTAAAGATGGACTTTGTAGTTCTACGATTACATTCTGTAGTCCATCTATTTGTGAACTACAGTACATACTGTGTACTCTATTCCTATGATTCAGACCACAATATTACCCCACAAATCCCACAATGTATATTAACTTCAAGTCTATGTACACACGTCTCACCTGCATGTCCTCACTCACCAAACCTGTAAACCTCTTTGGCCTTCCTCTCCTCCCCCTGCTCGTCCCCTGTTTCCTCCAATTTGCTGATGGGTCAACAAAATATTAATTAATGTCAAGCCCTGGTTAATGGGAGGGTTGTATCCAGATGGGCATCTGATGTCAAACTGCCATTTATGCCGATGCCATGATGCTGTGGTGTCCTCTAAAGGCTCCAGCTAAGATAACGAGAAGAGAGAAAAATCGGAACTAATACAACTTTGTATTAATTAATGCTTTGTGTATTGATTAATGCTTTTTTATTTATTTTGTTTTTCTTGCTCCTTGAATCCTTGTTTACATGCCAGCATCACCATCGCTTGTCACATTTCATGGTTGTGTTTATATGTCTTTGTCCATGTTGTCGTAGCCAACCTGTCCTACCAGCCTGTGTCTTGAGTCCCTCCTTTTAAGTGAAATCCTCCACACTTCTCCCATTGTCTTTTTCTTTTTTTTAATTCATTTTATTTTATTTTTTTTTCATAATTTTGTTTGCTGCTTTTTTTTTTTTTTTTTTTTTTTTTTTTTTTTTTTTTTTTTTCTTCCATCTAAATGAATCTGTGACAACCCCAACCAGCTTTTCCAACCACATACCAGCACTCCTCTCTCCATGCCAGCACTCCTCTCTCCACACCCTTATACCGCTAAAAACATAGATGATGGAGTAAGAAGGGGGCATGTCTTATCTTTGGTTTACCATATAGATGGACTTTTTAGTTTTACAGCATGTTGTCTGTTTTCATTGTTTTTGTTTGTACCCTGTTGGTTCTCTATTGGCCAGCACAATCGCAGATAGTATACAGGTAGGATTTGGGTGATGGATTATTGTCCGTTCCGTGTGACGACATAATCGGTCCTAAAGTTAAGTGGCGGGGGTGGTGGGGCTCTTGATGCTGTTCCTGGGAGCTCTCTCATCTAATTGTCTGCATTATCTGCCTCTTTTAGTTCTGCTGCTGTAGTCAGTTATGCCGGAGTCACGAGCTGCCCTATCAATCAATTACTTATTACTTAAATGCTGGACTTTATTCGCTCTAACTGCTTTTCTTGTCTGTTTCTTTTGAGGTGTGGCCAGTTTCCTGGATGTGTAGTCAGATCTTCATCCATGGCTCTGCTGAAGCACTAGTCTGCTGTGGCTGTGACTATTACTGGATGGAACCTGTATTAATTGGAATGGCGGTCCTGCAGGACTCCCTCAATGGACTTATCTAGTTTTCCAATTGTTAAATATGGGTCACCTGATCTCGACACAGTCTGAATGTGGCTGTCCTACGTTGTTGATGCTGTCTGGCCGTTCAAGGAGGATGAGTCTTGGTCCTCCCAAGGTTTCTTCCTTAAAATAACAACGCAACAGCAAGTTTTTTTTTTTTTTTTTTTCTTGCCACTGTTGCTTTGGCTTGCTCTTTGGGGAATTAAAGGTTTTTAACTCTGTAAAGCTGCTTTGTGACAATGTAATGCTGTAAAAAGCATACCCCACAGACAGTGGTTGGGGCATGATTTAGCCAATCATATACATACAGTACTGGTCAAAAGTTAGGACACGTTCCCTTCTTACTCCATCAGCTGTCCTTGGTAACCATATAAATGGATTCTAAATTGCCCCACATAGTGTGTGCATGGCTGTGTTGGAGAATGTGCCCAGCGATGGATTGGCACCCTCTCCTGGGTGTATCTGCCCAGTGCCGGAAACTTTCTCCCATGGATGGGCATGAAGACCCCATAAATAAATGAATGAATGACAGGTTTTACTGTTTCATAAAGTAATTAAATTCTCCTAAATTCACTTTGAATGCCTGTGTGTGTGCCTTTAAAGGCTATTTATTTTTTTTAATAAATTGGTTGGATTTAATACTATATTGAATTTAATATTCAATATAGATGTCTGTTGCGACCTAATTACCATAAGATCTGTCCCGTGCTGAGACCCGTTAATAAGTAAGTAATTTATTAAAAGAATGCTTCTTACAATACTACGTTGTCATAAAACAGCATTAGTGTTATAAGCCTTTAAACACCCAAAGAGCAAACTGAAGTGACAGAGGCAAGACAAACCTCTGTTATGTTGATATTTTAAGAAAGAAACCTTGGAAGGCCCAAGGCTCGGACTGGGAATCAAACAAACCGGGGATCTTTAGGTTGCAAGGTTGGTTCCTTAGCCACAAACCTGCAACTGGGGGAGTTATTTTTTTCAAAAGAAGTTGTTTATTCATCGTTCTAATTCATTTAGGATGTTTATTTTTTTTATTTTTTTTATTTTTTTTTTTTTTTTTCTCTCCTTCCACAATGTTACTCCTTTATAGCTTTTTTGCAAATTTCAGACGTCATTTAGTGAAACTCATGAGGAGTTGGCAACACTGCCTTCACCTACCATATGCATTTGTTGTTTTAGGCCTGTAGATGACGTCATGTCCATTCTTCTAGCTGCTGAAACACAGTGACATAGGGACAATTTAAAGCAGCATATACACCTTGAATCCTTGTTAATGATCTGTGGGAGGAAATCCACACGGACATGGGGGGAACAGGGAAACTCCACCCAGATCGGGATTCGAACCAGGAATCGACAATGCTGAAAGGCGAACGTGCTAAGCACGAAGCTGCCCGCGCCACATCCATCATTATTATAACATCACTAAAATAAAGCCACTTACTCTGCTTCTTGGTGGTTTTATAGAGTATATAAACCTCATTAGGATCCCAGGATATAATATGTTCACTTGACGAACACAATTGGTCTAGACGTCTGAAGTTTCTTCGCTTTTAAAGTACGGATTTTATGATGTTATTATACAATGTTATTATTTTGGTTCAAAAACTACTACCCATTCCAAAAAATGTATAATTCATTTTTTTTCTTCTCTTTCAGGTACGTACTGCGTATCTTGGTGGTTATGCTTCAACCAATGAGTTCACACGAGCTGTCATTTCCAACCTTTCAGCCAGAAACTGATATATTAACCTATTAAATCGATCACTGACGTAACAACGAGGTACAGGAAATTCGGGACCATTAGTAAGTCGACCATAAACAAGTTCTCAAACAGTACTTTACTTAATGTACTGAAACACTGAAGTATCCATTTGTTTGAAGGACTCTGCATGGTTTCTTGTGTGCTGGTATTTATTAGTTACTGTCAAGCAATGATGTGTGAATTTATTTAAGTTGATTATTTTTGCTCTTTTATTTACAACTACTGTAATGTAATTTTATCGATAGGGACGTCTGCTAAAAACTACTCCATTTTCTACTAAATTATTATTTATTAAAGCCATACAATGTTACATATTACATCTGGTCATTTATTCATTTTTTTTATGAAGATTTTATTTATTTTGGATTTGAAGTTTATTAATTAAGCAATCACAAATTATTCCAAATAACTCACAGGAAAGAGGTGTTGGCTACGATTGACCTGTTTCCCTTTATTTATTCACAATGATTATACCTATTTCCCGTAATTTATTTACAAAAATACTCAACCTGAGCGTCTTAATGCTTTAATAAAAAGATTACAAAGATTTATGCTATATTAGGGGGGGGGGGGTTCCCCATGCCCATCCAGGGGAGAACATTTCGGGTGCTGGGCAGGACAGGACGCCAATCTATCGCTGGGCACACACTCACTCACACATGCACAGAAAAACACTCTATATGGGGCAATTTGGAGAACTCAATTGACTTGATCCATGTTTTTGGACTGTGGGAGGAAACGGAGAACCCGGAGGAAACCTATGTGGACACGTGGAGAACAAACACAATATAATTAAAAAAAAAAAATCTCCCTCTCCATTGGCTCCATGTAGCTGCTCGCATTTTGTACAATGCACTGACTAAGACTTAAAGGACCATCTCTGATTCTGCCCCCTTCTACCCTCACTCTATATTTCCAAAATACACTCCAGCTTGTTCATGTCACGATCTTCCCAACTTGGCATCTGTAACAACTCAGAAACTCTCCCACACCTGTTATAATAAAAATACTATAAAAATAAATAAAAAGTGGGTTGTGATCAGATTTGACAATTCTACAGGGTAGCTGGGTTGGGCTGTAACTACTGACTTATGTGGTAAAAGCATCTGCTAAATGACCAAGTTCAAAGTAATTTATTTATAGAGTGCTTTTTCCAATAGTACATTGGCAAAAAGCAGCTTTACAGTGGTGTAACCCTCTAAACCCCCAAAGAGCAAGTCGAAGTGACGGTGGCAAGATAAAACTCCCTGTTATGTTGGTATTTTAAGGAAGAAACCTTGGGAGGACTGAGGCTTGGACCAGGACTCAGGGGACTCGTACAGATTCACACAAAGCACACACTCACACAGATGTAGGGGCAGTTTAGATAGGGGCATTTGAAGCAGCCAATTCAAAGTGATATTACTCTGCATATAAATACAGTAGGCTTTATGTCCTCCGCATTTAACCTATTTGTGCAATGAGCACATGTGCCCAGAGCCGTAGGGTTGGGGCAATTGGGGTTAGCTGCCTTGCTCAGGGGAAGTTCAGCCTTGGTGCATAGTGGGGCCAGGAATCAAACTGGGGATCTTGAGGTTACATGGTTGATATTTCCACAGTCCAAAAAACTTGGAGTAGTCGCAAGTTTGTGGTTAAGGAACCAAACAACCCCATTATGTTGGTATTTTAAGGAAGATACTCTGCATCCTCAGACTCATCCTCCTTAAGCGGCCGGGCAGCATCAACAATGTAGAACAGCTACGTAAAGATTCTGTCCTGATAAGATGACAATATTTAACAATTCAAATTAATCTTTTTTTTAACCTCAAATCAGCTGTTTGAAATCAGATCAGAACTTTATTTCCACCAAAACATCATCATCCACTGAAACACTGCTGAAGATGAACCATGTCCCTTTGTGTGCTTCGATGCTACAGAATCCCACACTTGTCCACACGTCCAGCCCGCTCTGAACACGACCTGTACTTTACCAACATTCTCCCCAAACACCTGAATGAGCTTTTGTTGCTGACACAGCAGATTTACTAAGTTTTTAACGCTAAAAACACGTCGAACACGCAGCTTTGCACTCAGAATGCCACCCGCGCTGTTCATTCAGAAACCAATAGAACACGACAAAACGGCGCTGCGACGTCATCACGGGTATTAACAGAAACTATAGGACCTCCTTTAGAGCGTCGTGTGCTTTAAATACTTAATTTCGTGCTTTAATGCTTTTATTTTTGCCGATTTAAACGACGAGAAAACACAAACGCGCTGCGTCCTCGAAGCTCAGAGACAGCGCGCGCAGCGAGTTGAGTCTTCACGGTTCTCACAGGAGCTTTATAGTCCCGCCTCTTCGTGACGGAGGGATCTTTCTGTGTGAAGCAGAGCTCCGTGTTTCAGAGTCTAGTGCCGTTAGCGTTCATTTGCTTTTTCTTCCAGAACGATGGCTGAAGTCGCACCCGCCGCTCCGGCTAAAGCGCCCAAGAAAAAGAGCGCCGCCAAGCCGAAGAAGGCTGGTCCCAGCGTCGGGGAGCTGATCGTCAAGGCCGTTTCCGCATCCAAAGAGAGGAGCGGCGTGTCTCTCGCCGCCTTAAAGAAAGCGCTGGCTGCCGGCGGTTACGACGTGGAGAAGAACAACTCCCGCGTGAAGCTCGCCATTAAAAGCCTGGTGACAAAGGAAACGTTGGTGCAGGTTAAAGGCACCGGTGCGTCGGGCTCCTTTAAGCTGAACAAGAAGCAGACGGAGGAGAAGAAAAGTACAAAGAAAGCCGCCGCTTTCCGAAAACTAAAAAGGCGGCCGCGAAGAAGCCCGCCGCCGCTAAGAAGTCACCGAAGAAGGTGAAAAAACCCGCAGCAGCTGCAAAGAAAGCCACCAAGAGCCCGAAAAAGAGCAAGAAGCCCGCAGCAGCGGCCAAGAAAGCAACCAAGAGCCCGAAAAAAGCTAAGAAACCCGCAGCCAAGACAACCAGCAAAAGCCCGAAGAAGGTGAAGGCCGCCAAACCCAAAACTGCGAAACCCAAAGCGGCCAAGGCGAAGAAGGCTGCTCCTAAAAAGAAGTAAATTATTAGGTTATTGGTTACCCCAACGGCTCTTTTAAGAGCCACCCACATGTGTCTTCAAAGAGATATTTTCCTTTACCCGGACATCAAAACGGCCTCTAATCAGTGATTTTAAAGTTAAGCCTCCCCACCCACAAAATGTATGAAAAAGTATTTTTACACGCCCACTGTAGTATGATTTGGAAAAATGAAATGATATAAAATCAATAAATAATAATAAGTTCAAATTCATCAGCAACATTAATTCAGGAGCTCAATTTATTAACACTTTGACCTACAAAACAAAAATGAATACAACAATTTGTGCTGTTTTTTTTTATTTTTATTTTTATTTATTTAATTTTATTAATCAAAATAAGTAAATCAGAACTAATGCCTACAACACGTCCGTTCTGCAGCACAGCTTTTCTGCTGTAACTATAATAAAGCGTTTTAATTGCTTGCTGTACTCGTCACGTTTTCGATTAAAAACTCAAGCGGTTATCAGCTTGATCGGGGTGTAATGTCTTTAAGTGACGCCTTCATTTATTTCACGCTGTCCGCTGCCAACATGTAAAGACACAGAAGACACACCGGTCTTTCTTCTTCTCCCACCTTAGTTACAGTGAAGCCAAGCGCTACATACACTTTCCTCGTTTGAACTTTCGGTTGACTTTTGTTGCTCTCGTTATCTTCGTCTCTCTTCGTCTTTCTCTCCGTCATCCCTGTTAAATATTTCTCCATGTTATCTCTTGAGGGTTTGTTCAATGCACTTAATATCACTTGATTTCTGGTTATGCGCCCCCCCAGCACCGCACTGCGCCCCCCAGGGGGGCACGCCCCACTATTTGAGAAGCACTGCTCTAATCACAAAGACTATCACAAAATTACTATTCAATGTAAATAAATGTGTGCAAAAATGTGTTTAACCAACATAACTAAATATAAACGTTATGTGCATGGAACAACAAACTATTCACTTTTATGTTTAGTATTTTTTTTGTATTATCCAATCCAATTAAAATTATACTTCCATCTGACACATTGTGCAAATTTAATATATATAACATACTTTACACTTGCCACTTTACTTTTTCATTATTCCATATTTTTTATGCTTATAGTTTTAATTTCACTGCGCTCATTGTTAATTCATTCATTCATTCATTCATTCATTCATTCATTATCTCCCGCTTTATCCTCTATTAGGGTCGCGGTGGGGTTCCCCATGCCCATCCAGGGGAGAACGTCTCGGGCGCTGGGCAGATAGACCCAGGACAGGGCGCCAATCCATCGCTGGGTACACACTCACACACTCAAACACACTCTATATGGGGCAATTTAGAGAACTCAATTAACTTGATCCATGTTTTTGGACTGTGGGAGGAAACCGGAGAACCCGGAGAAAACCCACACGGACACGGGGAGAACATGGAAACTCCACCCAGATGGGGATTCGAACCGGGAATCCCTAGCGTTGAGAGGCGAACGTGCTAACCACTAAGCCACCGTGCCGCCTTCATTGTTAATTCTTTATCCTATTTCTGTACATACAAACGACAAATGGAGCGTCAGTAGAAACTACGATTCCCCCCGGGTTTGATAAAGTATTCTTGATTCTGATTTATTTCCTTCTTTATAATAGAAGAGCCTAATGATAGGTTCATGGAATTCATGTAGAATACGACTGGAAAGTTGCAAAAACTTTTTTCTGTATTTTGTGCGTTAATTCACAAAGTATTCGTCCGTGCATTTTTAATAATTCAAAAACTGAAAAGGCGGCAAAAGAGAGAAAGAAAAGAAGGAGGAGGGAATAAGCGAGAGAGGGGTGTGGGCGGTGCTGTTGCAGTGACTAGACCACGTGCGTCGTGATTGGTCACCAGAGAAAAATACTTTCAGCCAATAGAACGCAAGCAGACTCTGATAAATGAGACCTGCTGTAAGCGCTGCTCTTTATTTCACTTTACTTCGAGTACAGTTGAAAACTGCGATGTCTGGAAGAGGAAAGACCGGCGGTAAAGCCAGAGCGAAGGCCAAGACCCGCTCATCCAGGGCTGGACTGCAGTTCCCCGTGGGTCGTGTGCACAGACTTCTCCGTAAAGGCAACTATGCTGAGCGCGTTGGTGCCGGTGCTCCGGTCTATCTGGCCGCCGTGCTGGAGTATCTGACCGCTGAGATCTTGGAGTTGGCCGGTAACGCCGCCCGCGACAACAAGAAGACTCGCATCATCCCGCGTCATTTGCAGCTGGCTGTGCGCAACGACGAGGAGCTGAACAAGCTGTTGGGAGGTGTGACCATCGCTCAGGGCGGCGTGCTGCCCAACATTCAGGCGGTTCTTCTGCCCAAGAAAACCGAGAAACCAGCCAAGAGCAAGTAAACGTGTTCTCCACGCTGTCTGCTTCAAACCCAAAGGCTCTTTTAAGAGCCACCCACATTTACCTACAAAGAGTCGATTCTCTTGTTCAGTCAATTTTAGGTATACAAGCTTAAAATGGTATTGCTTTACTTCTGTTCTTATACACTATAAATAAACATTCATATATGATGTTCGATTATACGTGTTGGTGAATCACCTTAAATCTTATCTTCTCACTACATGGTATTTTTTATGTTTATTAAAAAGCTTAGTAACATGAAACCTATAAGTTTACATCAATTACAACACTTAAAAGTATGGGGTGAATGAGGATACAAGACAGGCTCCAAATGTTTTAAGAAAATGTCTATTTTACTCCACTAATATGGTAATCGCCATCAAATAATTATTTTATTTCTACTTAGTTTGCTCATCGAAATTTTATTTTATTCTTGTATACTATGTGAATGTTAGTAGGCAGTTTACAAAGCAGATAATTTAAAAAATCGATTGATAGAAGGCGGAGACATAGACAGCGCCCTGAACCACAATCACTCGTTCCCTTATTCACTACTGACTACTTTATTTTTCATATATAGCAAATTTGTGAGTAAGATCACATAAACCTTTTCTTCACGAACTTAAATTAACATTAATTAAATTGGCCTCAATATGTTTGTCTGTGTTTCTAAATGAATCACTAAAAACATTTCTAGTGCACTATATCTGTAAGTGGGTGCAATATGGGACACAGCTTCCGAAGCCCGCCAACAGAACAATGGTGACGGTTGAAGAGTTGAATCGCGGCTGTCCACAAGCAGGCGGACTTTTAGTAACGAAGAAAATGCATTTTATTTTATTAAGTTTTCATTTTATATATTTTATTTATAGTGTTGTGTATATGCTCAATGTTTTACATTAGGCAAAATATATAAATATAATTAAATATAGTTTTAATTCTTTTTTTCGCTTGTAAATTCGATCAAACTTAATTTATATTTATTTATATAGATACCTCTACTGAAGAGATCATATTTAAATAGAACATTTTTACAAATAGAATTTTTTACATGAATGGAAACTAGATATCAATATATGTACGTATTCAGTATAGGATATGATTCAAAATGGGTCATAGGATACATGTTTAGTGTTCACTTGTTCCCTTATTCACTACAGAGTACAAAGCATTTAGTACGTAATGAACCGATAAGTGAATAATCCTGAAACCTCTTCTTCACAACATCAAACACTTTAATAAAGAATCCTGGATAATAGTAACTGTGTTTTATTTGACTATTTCTATCACTAACAAAATTCATAGTGCACTATATTTGTAATAGGTAGTGATTTGGAACACCGCTCAGAAGCCCGCTAACAGAACAGCAGTAACGGTTAGTGATTTGAAGCGAGACTGTTGGTAGAATCGGACCAATCGGATTACACCAGGATGTGACCACGCGGGTTCAAAGAAGGCGGGGTGTTTTTAAGACGGCCAATGAGCGTGGAGCAGCGTTAGTACTTAAAGGCTGCATTCGTCTCCGCGCTGTATTCAGTATTTCAGTTTGAGAAGTACAGAACTCGCTTCGAAATGGCAAGAACCAAGCAAACCGCCCGCAAATCCACCGGTGGTAAAGCACCCAGGAAGCAGCTGGCCACCAAGGCTGCCCGTAAGAGCGCGCCCGCTACAGGCGGAGTGAAGAAGCCTCATCGTTACAGACCCGGCACCGTGGCTCTGCGAGAGATCCGGCGCTACCAGAAATCCACCGAGCTGCTGATCCGCAAACTGCCCTTCCAGCGTCTGGTGAGAGAAATCGCTCAGGACTTTAAGACCGATCTGCGCTTCCAGAGTTCGGCTGTGATGGCGCTGCAGGAGGCGAGTGAAGCTTATCTGGTCGGCTTGTTCGAGGACACCAACCTGTGCGCCATCCACGCCAAGAGAGTCACCATCATGCCCAAAGACATCCAGCTGGCCCGCCGCATCCGCGGAGAGCGCGCTTAACTTCATCTGTCTGCCTTCTCATTAAACCCAAAGGCTCTTTTAAGAGCGAAGCACATGCTGAGTGCTTGACTCGTTCCCCCACATTCCCTACTGACTACACAATACTGTAATACAAAGTAAACTGATAAATAAAAACGTAACGTCATCATCACGACCTTAAAGTGACATTAAGTTGCTCAATATTTGTCTGTGTTTCTATTTTTTTTTGATTACTAAAAACCTTTTGAGTGTTCTACATTAGTAACTGGGTGCAATTTCAGCTTCAGAAGTGTTATCAGCTTTATAGGATTTTTTTTTTCTTTCTTTTTTTTTTTTTTACGAAAATGCATAAAAACACAAACATTTAATTTGTATCATTTTTAGGAATTAAGAATCCATGAAACCAGTCATGAAATATTACATTTAGTCTGTAATGCCCTTACTTCTTATTTCTCTCATTTTTAACATCTAGCACAAAGAAACATTTTACACAGCATTTCTCTTTAACATCTATTTAACAATATTATTTTTTTTTCATAAGGGCGGCACGGTGGCTTAGTGGTTAGCACACGTTCGCCTCTCAGCGCTAGGGATTCCCGGTTCGAATCCCCATCTGGGTGGAGTTTCCATGTTCTACCTGTGTCCGCGTGGGTTTCCTCCGGGCTCTCCGGTTTCCTCCCACAGTCCAAAAACATGGATCAAGTCAACTGAGTTCTCTAAATTTGCCCCATATAGAGTGTGTTTGAGTGTGTGAGTGTGTACTCAGCGATGGATTGGCGCCCTGTCCTGGGTGTATCTGCCCAGCGCCAATTTTATCAATTTAGGACACAGCTTCCTTAGCCCGCTAAAAGAACAAAAGGGACGGTTGAAGATTTGAATCGCAGCTGATACGTCATTCATTTTAAACGTCATTCACCAGTCTTTTCAGGATTAC
>JAFMOC010001636.1:0-12954 GCA_019802505.1 Corydoras sp. C115
CTTCCTCGTCTGTTTCTTTTGAGGTGTTCCCCGGCTTCCTGGAGATCTTCATCCATGGCTCTGCTGACGAATAATGTATGGAACCTGACAAGGTGGTCCTGCAGGATGCCCCCTAATGGACTCACATATAGTTTTCCAGTTGTTAGTTTTTCCATTTGTTTAATATCTGGACATGGCTGTCCTACATTGTTGTTGCTGCCTGGCCGAGTTGAGTCCCCCACTGAGTCTTGGTCCTCCCAAGGTTTCTTCCTTAAATAACAACATAACAGGGAGTTTTTTCTTTCCACTGTCGCTTCGGCTTGCTCTTTGGGGGTTTAAAGGCTTTTCATTCTGTAAAGCTGCTTTGTGACAATGTACTGTTGTAAAAAGCGCTATATAAATAAATTACATGAACTTAATTACATTTTAGCTTATGCGTAATTACTGAGTGAACTTTAGTTTTTTTTATGTGCAAGATTTTGGATGTTCTGCTTTTTTGTGTGTGTTTCTGTTTTCTTGCCAACAGGAAGGAGGCACTTCTATTTTCTACACATCTTGTTCCTGTTTTCTCTTCTTGCTTCAGGAACTGCAATAACTGGAGAACAACTCCTTATAAGGTAGAATAGTTACCTGGATGTTAGACTAGGATGATGGGTCCACCCTGATGCTTGCGCGCACAGGGCAGGACCGTGTGTGTATAAAAGAGAGGACTTCCCTCTCTTTCTTTGAACAATTTGTTGTAATAAACCTCATTGCTTGCACTGAGTTGTTTGTTCCTCACTTTTGTTCCCAGCGCTGTGGTCTGATAACCTAACCAGAATGACACTTTAACAAATCGGCTGGTGTGTACCCCTAAGGACTCCTCACATGTGACTGAACACAGGACACTTACAGGGAGTGATCCCACTTTTCTGCACCTTCTGTACTGTATGCACTTTATATCATGTTCATTACATTTAGTCATTTAGCAGATGCTTTTATCCAAAGCAACTTACAAATGTTTTACATGTTTACAAATGTTCATACTATGTATATATTATGTTCATATTATATCATGTTCATATTATCTATATATTATGATCATATTCATATGTATGTATATATCATGTGTATATTATGTTCATATTATATCATGTTCATATTATGTATCTACATTTAAACACTTCACCTCTCCTTGCACCAGTCACTGTTATTAATTCACTTTTTGTAAAATTTATGTATATATTGCACTTCTGGTTAGATGCTAACTACATTTCATTGGCCTTGGACTTGTACTCTGCATAATGACAATAACATTGAATCTACTTTAATCTAATCTAATCTAAACAACCTCCTCAGACCCCCTCATCCAGCAGCTCCACTCTGCCAGCTGAGCTTAACCAGTTCCAAGCTCGTTCCTAACAAAACCATTGCCAACACCATGGCGTTCACAGACACCTTCAATCTGCTACTGTTTCCTTATTCTCGAAGAACACTAATATCAAACCAGCACCAAAAAGTTATTTTGCTTTATGTCTAAATAACTACTGTCCTATCACCCAAAGTGATTTAGAATTTTTTAGACTGACCAGAAAAAGCTTGCAAATTTAATCAGAGGTTAAAGATAAAAACTTTTTTTGTAACACTAATTAAGCACTTTCAGTTTAATAAATACAAACAACTGTCCATCAGCTTTAACTTTTATTTTTCTTAAACAGAAATCATTTACATTATTAATTCATTCATTATCTTCCGCTTTATCCTCTATTAGGGTTGCTGAATGAATTAGTCGTAATCGGTTGGATGTCTGGCAGTTCAGTGTCGGTTGGGCCCCTGGTTGGCCATGTTGTCTGTGATGTTGGGAAGATCAGAGAGCATGCAGCAACTGAGATTTAAATGTCTAAAGTTCATATGCGGCACATCAAACCTGCAACAAAGCACAAAGAATAAATATTAACCCTTTAAACCTTTCTGCAAGTCATTATGTCTGCAAGTTATGCATTATGTCTACATCCTACATGATCATATATATCATATACACTCCTCTGTAAATGAGGATGTAAATGTAAATTTTTTTATTAGTGTTACAATGGTTCCAGCTCTTAACCAATCCAAACTGTACTATTCTGGTAGTAAGCAAAAGTGGAGACTATTACAAAAATGTAAAAGCTGAAAGCTCATGGTTCTGTACCATTTGTCTGTTTTCTTATCATAGTACTCAGTTTTGGAGGTCATTCCAGAATTGCTAGATCACCTCATCCATCACCTGAGAACAGAGAACAAACACGAACAAAAGAAGAAAAAAATTAAGATAAAAACCAATATCAGAAAAAGACATCAATACGTCCATCCATCCATTATCTTCCGCTTTATCCTATACAGTGGTGTGAAAAAGTGTTTGCCCCCTTCCTCATTTCCTGTTGTTTTTGCATGTTTGTCACACTTAAGTGTTTCAGAACATCAAACCAATTTAAACAATAGTCAAGGACAACACAAGTAAACACAAAATGCAATTTGTAAATGAAGGTGTTTATTATTAAAGGAGAAAAAAATCCAAACCATCATGGCCCTGTGTGAAAAAGTGATTGCCCCCCTAAACCTAATAACTGGTTGGGCCACCCTTAGCAGCAACAACTGCAACCAAGCATTTGCGATAACTTGCAATGAGTCTTTTACAACGTTCTGGAGGAATTTTGGCCCACTCATCTTTGCAGAATTGTTCTAATTCAGTTACATTAGAGGGTTTTCGAGCATGAACGGCCTTTTTAAGGTCATACCACAACATCTCAATAGGATTCAGGTCAGGACTTTGGCTAGGCCACTCCAAAGTCATCATTTTGTTTTTCTTCAGCCATTCAGAGGTGGACTTGCTGGTGTGTTTTGGATCATTGTCCAGCTGCAGAACCCAAGTTCGTTTCAGCTTGAGTTCACGAACAGATGGTCGGACATTCTCCTTCAGGATCTTTTGGTAGACAGCAGAATTCATAGTTCCATTTATCACAGCAAGTCTTCCAGGTCCTGCCACAGCAAAACAGCCCCAGACCATCACACTACCACCACCATATTTTACTGCTGGTATAATGTTCTTTTTTTTTAAATGCAGTGTTCCTTTTACGCCAGATGTAATGGGACACACACCTTCCAAAGAGTTCCACTTTTGTCTCATCGGTCCACAGAATGTTTTCCCAAAAGTGTTGGGGATCATCAAGATGTGTTTTGGAAAAATTGAGACGAGCTTTAATGTTCTTTTTGCTCAGCAGTGGTTTTCTTCTTGGAACTCTGCCATGCAGGCCATTTTTGCCCAGTCTTTTTCTGATGGTGGAGGCATGAACACTGACCTTAACTGAGGCAAGTGAGGCCTGCATTTCTTTGGACGTTGTTGTGGGGTCTTTTGTGACCTCTTGGATGAGTCGTCGCTGCGCTCTTGGGGTAATTTTGGGCGGCCGGCCACTCCTGGGAAGGTTCACCACTGTTCCATGTCTTCGCCATTTGTGGATAATGGCTCTCACTGTGGTTCGCTGGATTCCCAAAGCTTTGGAAATGGCTTTATAACCCTTTCCAGACTGATAGATCTCAATTACTTTATTTCTCAATTGTTCCTGAATTCTTTGGATCTCGGCATGATGTGTAGCTTTTAAGGATCTTTTGGTGGACTTTACTGTGTCAGGCAGCTCCTATTTAAGAGATGTCTTGATTGAGAACAGGTGTGGCAATAATCAGGCCTGGGTGTGGCTAGAGAAATTGAACTCCGGTGTTAAAAACCACAGTTATAGTATGTTTTAACAAGGGGGCAATCACTTTTTCACACAGAGCCATGATGGTTTGGATTTTTTTTCTCCTTTAATAATAAACACCTTCATTTACAAATTGCATTTTGTGTTTACTTGTGTTGTACTTGACTATTGTTTAAATTGGTTTGATGTTCTGAAACACTTAAGTGTGACAAACATGCAAAAAAACAGGAAATGAGGAAGGGGCAAACACTTTTTCACACCACTGTATGTGTGCTCTATACAAGGCACAAATACAGAAACTAAATATTACTGAAATTTAAGTATAAATTGTAATGCACAATCTAAATAATACTGAACATATGCTTAACCAAAGATAAACACTACAATAGTTATAACAATTTACTATTTTCATAAAGCAAAACCATAATGTAAAGACAGTAACGATAGCATTAGCTTACCCACGCACCACACGGGTTATCGTAACTTCCTGAAATATTTACAACTAGCAAAAGGCAGTGATGGTCTGCAGAAATGTTTCTATAGTCCAGAGCATCTGTGATTTGTTAGATGTTCAATAAACGGCCTCGGAGATGCAGGTTGTTCCAAACAGATTTTAGTGCAAGTTACTGAATAGACAAACAAGTGTACAGGAAAAATCATCAATGGCGGGCAACCATGATTGATGAGAGAGCTCTGACTCTCAAAGATCCAGCTTCGGATTATAAATTCCAACAGATTACATACAGTTCATCCAGGATGCACACAACTCACATGCCTTTAAGTTTGAACACAACGCCGCACTCCAACATCATGTCTCAGACCTTATGTGTTTTATCCCAGTAATGGATTCATGTAGGCATTTTAGTCTATAATATTTATTTTAACTAACAAATGTGATAATGGGGAAATTTGATGATAAGATCTCTAAACATCCTTTTAAATTTAAACAGTAACTGCACAACATGAAGCCTAAACATTTTGGTTAAGGTGTCTGATTTTCACATGTTTAACTAGAGGTACCAAGCTGCTTTAAGACAACCTCCATTGTTCCTATACCCAAAAATTCTAACCCATCAATACTGAACGGTTACCGCCCTGTAGCCCTCACTCCCATCATTACAAAGTGCTTCAAACGGCTGGTCCTAGCACAACTCAAATCTTGTCTCCCTCCCACCCTGGACCCCCACCAATTTGCATATCGACAGAACAGGAGTACAGAGGATGCAATCTCCATAGCACTGCACTCTGTCCTCTCACACCTGGACAATAAAAACACCTTCGTCAGGATGCTGTTCATAGACTTCAGTTCAGCATTCAACACAGTCATCCCCTCAAAACTCATCACAAAGCTCACAGACTTAGGCATCAGTCCCCACATGTGCAATTGGTTACTGGACTTCTTAACCAACCGACCCCAATATGTCCAGTTGGACAACCATCGTTCATCTACCATCACCATAAACACAGGTGTTCCACAAGGCTGTGTGTTAAGTCCCTTTCTTTACTCCCTCTTTACCCATGACTGCAAACCTGTCTATGGCTCCAATACCATTATTAAATTTGCAGATGACACCACGGTGATTGGACTCATCAAAAACAACGATGAGACTGCTTATAGGGAGGAGGTGAATCGGCTGGCAGAGTGGTGCGACACTAACAATCTTCTGCTCAATGCCGAGAAAACAAAGGAGCTCATCATGGACTTCAGGAAGAAGGCTGACCAGCACCAACCCATTCATATCAATGGGACGGCAGTGGAGCATGTGAACAGCTTCAAGTTCCTAGGTGTACACATCTCTGGGGATCTCACCTGGACGACCGGCTGCTCCAATCTGGTCAAGAAGGCACATCAGCGCCTGTTCTTTCTGAGGACTCTGAGGAAGAACCATCTGTCCTCAGACATTCTGGTGAACTTCTACCGCTGCACCATTGAGAGCATCCTGACCAGCTGCATTACAGTTTGGTACGGGTCCTGCTTTGTGTCAGACCAGAAAGCGTTGCAGAGGGTGGTGAAAGCCGCCCAGCGCATCACCAGATCACCACTTCCTATCATAGAGGACATCTACACAAAGCGGTGTCTGAAAAGGGCTGGAAAAATTGTCAAAGAACCCAGTCACCCTGCAAACGGACTATTTTCTCTTCTGCCCTCTGGGAGGCGCTACAGGAGCTTACGGACTAAGACCACCAGGTACCGGAACAGCTTTTTCCCCACAGCTGTCACACTCCTGAACTCTGCCTCCTGATATCTGGACCATATTGACTCACATCAATAATATATGGACTCATACAACATCCACAATATTTAGTTATTTTTATTATCTATACCACTCAGTGTATTATATATATATATATATATATATATATATATATATATATATATATATATATATATATATATATATAATACACTGAGTGGTATAGATATATACTATATATATATAATACATATATACATACATATGTTCATAGCTGTATATTTCATATTTATAATCTGTACATTACATCTGTATATTCTACTAGTCTGTACACCATAGCTGTATATTTTATATTTATAATCTGTACATTCACATCTGTATATTCTACTTACCACTTGTAATGTATATATTTATATATCTGCTAAAGCACTTCTGGATGGATGCAAACTGCATTTCGTTGTTCATATTGAGCAATGACAATAAAGTTGAATTCTATTCTATTCTATTCTAGAGCCTGCTGTAAAATGTACATATAAACACAATACAGAAAAGAAAGAGAATGAAACGAACAAGATTGTAATCTCATGTCACTATGCATCTCTCTCCATTGGCTCTCTGTAGCTGCTCGCATTCAGTACAAGGCACTGACTCTGGCCTACAGGAGCATTTCTGCATCTGCCACCTCTTACCTTCACTCTATACTTTTAAAACACACTCCAACTCGTTTACTTCGCTCTAGTGATGAATGTCGCCTGGTGATTCCAGCTCATTGTGGTGCTAATTCTCATTCTGTAGTGTTCTCAGCTCAGCCTAGGATAAGCTCCTGAACAGAAAGGAAATACAGGACACAGTGCAATGTCTCTTTAATGAGACATAAAAAAATATTATGATCTTTATTATAACTGCAATTTCCAATTATAACTGCAAAAAAAATATAACTGCAAAAAGATTAATAAAATATTCTGATTCTGATTCTGCCCAGCGATAGATTGGTGCCCTGTCCTCGGTGTATCTGCCTAACCGTTCTTCCTTGGATGGGAATGCCCCCCGCCTCCAGAAGATAATGGATTGATGGATTATGATTATGATCATTGGAGAACATTATAACATGGAACATGGCTCTCTTACCTACAAGTCAAACCATCTCATAATTAGTAGTATATTTATTGATGCTAAGCAGTCTACTCTGAGGGGGTATAGCTCAGTGGTAGAGCATTTGACTGCAGATCAAGAGGTCCTCAGTTCAAATCTGGGTGCCCCCTTTTTAACTCACCACTTTTAATATTCTCTAGTATAAAGTGAATACAGCATGTTATAAAGACATATAAAGAAAA
Organism: Corydoras sp. C115; assembly: GCA_019802505.1. Taxonomy (NCBI): domain Eukaryota; kingdom Metazoa; phylum Chordata; class Actinopteri; order Siluriformes; family Callichthyidae; genus Corydoras; species Corydoras sp. C115. The sequence goes on from JAFMOC010001636.1 coordinate 7,222, forward strand.
TTGTTAGTATAAACTTATTTTAATACGTTTATAAATTTTAATAAGAACCCAAAAGAGACTCTGTAAAAACATCTGTTATAAAGATTCAATGTTTTAAATCCTGCATTATATACAATTGTGTGAACATCAAACTAATCATGGTGTTGTGGTTAACTAGTTAAATTTGTTGCTTATGTGCTGAGATAAATCAGTTCGGAGCACGTAAGACTGAAGATCTAGAGGTACCCAGTTTTATCCAAGGTTTCGGAATCCCAACTTGATGTATTTTGACTGTCCACTTCATCACTGAATTGCAATTTAGACCAACAGTAGACAAAGAAATTCAAAAGAACAGATCCAACACAGCAAACAATCACTACAAATATACTACAAAAAAATAGGTTAAAAATAATTTGGGCGGAGTTCACATGTTCTCCCTGTGTCAGTGTGGGTTTCCTCCGGGTTCTCCAGTTTCCTTCCACAGTACAAAAACATGGATCAAGGTTAATTGAATTCTCAAAACTGCAACATATAGAGTGTGTTTGTGTGTGTGAGTGTGCGCCCAGCGATAGATTGGAGCCATGTCCAGGGTGTATCTGCCCAGCGACCGAGACGTCCCCCCCCCTATAAGATGATAAAGCGGAAGATAATGGATGGAATGATTTTACAAACATTTGTATTGGACCACTGGGTAGCACAGAGTGCATAGGCTTGTTGGACAGTCACTGCACATTAGAGATTTGTTTTCTGTCCCTCGACAAATGAATACAGTGTATTATGTTTATCTGGTGTACAAATCCAGTAAACTACAAACTAAATTAAATTATCATTCATCTCATCTCTTTATCTTAAACACTTTAGGGTGTTAGAGCGGACATCGCAAGGTCGCTGGTTTGATTCTGGGTTACAACTAAACTTGACAACGTGGTATGTGTTGTCAAAACATTCTTGATGGTGTAATGGTTAGCACTCTGGACTTTGAAGCCATTCTATTTTATCTGATTCTATTTCAATTTTTGCTGGAACCAGTGTTGGCTTGTAAAATTGTTTTCTGAAATGTCTTTTAATAAAAATAAAGGACATTAATATTTTTAATTTATGAAACTGTATATTAAAGCCAAAGGTATTTTTACATCAATCATATCTTGCTAATTAATTATAAAGTTTGTAATGCCGAAATAGCTCAGTTGGGAGCGTGTTAGACTGAAGATCTAAATGTCCCTGGTTCGATCCCGGGTTTCGGCAGAAGTTGACTCGGTGAAGAATTTTGTCTGTCCCGTTCAAAATTGAATTACCTTTCACACCCATGCTAGGCAAAAAAAAAATTAAAAGAAAACATTGTATCCACCAAACAATGCTAGAACTTTATTGAACCTTTTTAAAAGCTGTATAATGAGGATTGTAAACAGAACTGACTTTCTTGATCATTTTTTTTTTTTTGATTGGTGGTTCTATGGTGTAAAGGTGTGTGTAAAAGTCAGGTGTATGTATACAAATTAAGTGTTTGATTATTTTTAGTGGTTTAGTATTTCAGCAGTTGTCTCTAAATCCAGTCTAAAGAGCAGACCTTTAGCCTTTTATATTTTGATGCAATCCAGGACAAAGCCCATGATACTGAAATGACATCTAGAAGTGTTTTTTAATAAACTGATATATTTTGATGATATTTTTCTCTATGTAAATTAGGTTAAATTATAAATGGATCATACATTTTAAAACACATCAATCACATCAATGTGACCTCTCCCTGTGCACCCACATCAGAATTTAACATTATAAAAACCTGAAAGAGGATCTGATGGAAACCAAAAACTGTATTAATACAAATATCTTTATTAGTCACTAATAAAACTCACATGTGTGCGTTAATCAGAGATAAAAAAAAAATATATTAAAATGACATTAAATAGCAGACAGATTTTATTTAATGAACAGTGAGACTCAATAAGCAGACAGCACCCTCTGTCGGCGATAAAAAATACACCTAAATTGCAAAAACGTGTTGATGCTCATCGAGGGAAACCTGAGACGAAAACTTATCTATTTTGACACATAAACTGGATGTTCTGTTTCAGGCGGACATTTGTAAAACTTAATAGATTAGAAATATTGATTTAGTTAGTAAATTAGTTTCATCTACACCTGCAGATGAAAATAGCTAAAAAGTACTTAACAGAGGTAACCAGTAGCTAACTCCTTTAAATTTAATGTTTAAAAATATAGGAATAGTTTAATAGTTTACTGTTTTACGCTTAAAAATTATACTCAAATGAATCTAAAGTAAAATCTGTTTTACTTTGTTACATTCGTTCAGTCGTGCTTTGTTTCATTCCTGGGAAGGATGCTATTGTTTGGTAACAAAGTGCACTTCATAGTGTATACCCTACACGGACTAAAGCCATATTTAGACATGTTTTATAGTTAAATGAAAACCAATAAACCTACATTAAACAAATATTATATATACAATATATACAGTATACAGTGGTGTGAAAAAGTGTTTGCCCCTTCCTCATTTCCTGTTTTTTTGCATGTTTGTCACACCATTTGGCCATTATCCACAAATGGCGAAGACATGGAACAGTGGTGAACCTTCCCGGGAGTGGCCGGCCGCCCAAAATTACCCCAAGAGCGCAGCGACGACTCATCCAAGAGGTCAAAAAAGACCCCACAACAGCGTCCAAAGAACTCCAGGCCTCACTTGCCTTAATTAAGGTCAGCGTTCATGCCTCCACCATCAGAAAAAGACTGGGCAAAAATGGCCTGCATGGCAGAGTTCCAAGAAGAAAACCACTGCTGAGCAAAAAGAACATTAAAGCTTGTCTTAATTTTTCCAAAACACATCTTGATGATCCTCAACATTTTTGGGAAAACATTCTGTGGACTGATGAGACAAAAGTGGAACTCTTTGGAAGGTGTGTGTCCCATTACATCTGGCGTAAAAGGAACACTGCATTTCAGAAAAAGAACATTATACCAGCAGTAAAATATGGTGGTGGTAGTGTGATGGTCTGGGGCTGTTTTGCTGCGGCAGGACCTGGAAGACTTGCTGTGATAAATGGAACTATGAATTCTGCTGTCTACCAAAAAATCCTGAAGGAGAATGTCCGACCATCTGTTCGTGAACTCAAGCTGAAACGAACTTGGGTTCTGCAGCAGGACAATGATCCTAAACACACCAGCAAGTCCACCACTGAATGGCTGAAGAAAAACAAAATGAAGACTATGGAGTGGCCTAGCCAAAGTCCTGACCTGAATCCTATTGAGATGTTGTGGTATGACCTTAAAAAGGCCGTTCATGCTCGAAAACCCTCTAATGTAACTGAATTAGAACAATTCTGAACAATAAACATCTTCATTTACAAATTGCATTTTGGGTTTAATTGTGTTGACCTTGACTATTGTTTAAATTGGTTTGATGTTCCGAAACACTTAAGTGTGACAAACATGCAAAAAAACAGGAAATGAGGAAGGGGGCAAAAACTTTTTCACACCACTGTATATATATATATATATATATATATATATATATATATATATATATATATATATATATATATATATATATTAAGAGTTTAAATAATCAGAAAGTGAATAATGGGTCTTTATACTTTTGTACTTTCTGCTTCTTCACTGTTGTCAGTTAAATCATTCTTTTTAGAGCTGCAGGAAAACATTTTTTAAAAGATTTATGTCAGAAGTGGGATTTGAACCCACGCCTCCAAATGGAGACCAGAATCCTCATGTGGAAGGTGAGATACCTTGAGTCTGGCGCCTTAGACCGCTCGGCCATTCTGACATTACGTGGTCACTGTAAGAGCTTTGCGAGATTTGAGACGAAAGAATGTCACATAAAAATGTAGTACAGAATTAATTGGGTCAAGGAAAGTACTTTAAACTACGATATTTATTCATTCATTATCTCGCGCTTTATCCTCTGTAAGGGTCACGGTGGGGTTCCCCATGCCCATCCAGGGGAGAACATCTCAGGCGCTGGGCAGATAGACCCAGGACAGGGCGCCAATCCATCGCTGGGCACACACTCACTCACACAAACACACTCTATATGGGGCAATTTCGAGAATTCAATTGACTTGATCCATGTTTTTGGACTGTGGGAGGAAACCGGAGAACCCGGAGGAAACCCACGCTGACACGAGGAGAACATGGAAACTCCACCCAGATGGGGATTCGAACCCGGAATCCCTAGCGCTGAGAGGAGAACATGCTAAACACTAAGCCACCTGCTAAAGCTGCAATTAAAGACGAACAGTAGGAGACTGTTAGTTGAATATCTGACACTCAGTGAATCAGTAAATCAGAGGAGCGACTCGTCAGATAAAGATGAACAGAGGAACTAACAGAGTTTCCAGATCACCCAGAAGTCTCTTCACCTAAACCATCTTTGAATTTGTTCACCTGTGTGCTGGGAAAAACATTAAGACAATTTTAACATTAAGACATTTTAAACATTTTACTATAAATTATGTAAAGAATAGTAATACTATTGCAGTAGAGCTCTGCCACAAAAAGTTAAAATAGACAATAAGCAAAGTTTTGAGACATGGGACGGGTATTTCTACATCCTTTATACATATTTAGTTAAAGCCATGTCTCATAATTCACAAATTTTCCCGTAGTCCCTATTTTAGGATTAAATGGAAGATGAGGAGATGAGACTGTAAGAGAAAAAAAGAAGAGACTGAGAGCTTTGTGAACGATGGCTTCTGATTTCATTAAGTATTCCTAAGGCCCAGACATTACATTAATATGCTACTTTATTGTCTTTGAGTGTTTTTGCTTTAATCAATATAATTGCAAGAATTTACAGAAAATGGTTTACAGATAAATAACAAAACCTTCGTAATGAGTTTTTCTGTTTTAAACAGTAAACATCAAAACCACTCAGAACTCTCTTTTTCCATCCTGTCAAACACAGAAGGATTGTTCATCAAAAATATAAAGCAGATGAACTGATTCATCATTCCATATCTGATTCACACTCAGAACAGAGTATTTCTATTCTTCATCGGGGTTGGAATAAAACAACACTTTCTAATCATATTTCCAAATTACAAACTATACAAATGATCCCTATATATATATATATATATATATATATACAGTGATACCTCTGTTCTCGAACGCCTTGACTTTCAACCAAATCGGTATTCGACCAGGAAATTCGAGAAAATTTTTTCTTGGAATCCGAACAAATATTTGGAACTCGAACATCCGAACGTCCGAGATGAGCCGAGTTGAGCCGAATGGCGTCCATTCGGCCCAGCGCACCTTGCTTGCGGTGTGAGTGCAGAGAGAGAGTCACGTTTTTTTGGAGAGTCACGCTTTGTGGAGAGAGAAACACCCAAAGAGCAGTTACCCTCTGTTTTTATTGAAGAGGACTCCCCTTCAAAACAATAACCATCCCCCTTCCCTCCTCCCTCCACATTCATTCCCTCCTGCCATAAAGGTTGGTACAGGTACAGTAAACGAAACACAATTTACTGTACTATACAGTACATTTTATTTTTTTTTTGTTTTAATAAATACACTTTTATTTCTTATTTCTTTTTCAGTCTCCATTATTTCCTATGGGTTTCATTGCTTCGGTTCTCTAACAATTTGGTTCTCGACCGTCCTCCCGGAACGAATTATGTTTGAGAACCGAGGTATCCCTGTATATATATATATATATATATATATATATATATATATACTGTATATTCATTCATTATCTACCGCTTTATCCTCTAG
>JAFMOC010001623.1:0-13062 GCA_019802505.1 Corydoras sp. C115
CGATTTTTTTGCGGTAGGTTTTTTGGGGGTGAGGCTTTCTTTCACTTTTGTCTTCCCTTTGCCCCGTAAAAAAAGGGCCCAGTTTACAAACATCTGATCCACAGAGTTTCACGAAAATAATTTGCGGGGGGTGTTCCTCACCCACATTCACTCGAGGGGGGGGGGGAAATTTCGTATCTCCAATTCCCCACCCAAAATTTTGTTGGGTAGAAGGGAAGAAAAACCGAGTCGGTGTTTAGCTCGGTTGTAGGGATTTTTGGTTTTAATGGGGCAAAATTTTCGGGGGTTTGGGTTTTTTGTGCCATGGCAACCCCTTTTTCAGGGGCTGTAGGTTTAAAACATGAAAGGATTCTTTCCAGGAAGGCAAAAAAAAAAAAAAAAAAAAAAAATTTAAAAAAAAAAAAAAAAAACGACTAAAAAGTTTTTTAAAAAAATTTTGTACTTGTCACACAATCTGAATTTAATAGCGGGGACAGAAGAGGTTTTCACACACAAGTCCTCATCAGCAGTTGGTCATCATTTGGTCACGTGATGCACGAAAAAACTTGAGTTTCGTTTTAATACTCAGTCGGTGTGTGCAAGCGGTGTTTAAAAGAAATGGACTTCTAGCAACTCCTAACCTTCTGGTTGGAGGGGCACACGGTATGCACAATTAAGTGAATTTCTTGTTTGAATGTGTATAATTTGTTACATATTTTGTATAATAAGTTGCAGTTAAGTTACTCATGTATGGAAACATGACTGTTTCACTGAGTATTTGCCACCGTGTATTTGTTTCAGTGTTCACGGTGGTCTTGGGCGTTTGTAAGAAAGAAGATCATTTAATAAACGTTTGAAACCATCAGTCGGCGCGTTGCACTTTCATCAACCAGTAAAGAAAAAGTTGGGAGCAGCTATAGTGAACACGTGCCGTGTGCAGCCCAGCACGAGAGCATCGAGGGACGGCGCGCAGTGAATGCTTGAGGTGAACCGAGCTCACGCAAAACTACTGGACCGGGCCCGCGAAAACACGAAATATGGTCAACAGGAGCCCGACGGTCTATTCCAGCGTCAACACGAGAGCAAGACATCGCCGCATTAAGGACCTTTTCTCCGCCGCGGGGGCTGAAGTGAGCGAGATTTCGAATTAGCGCGCAGTGGTCGTGAGTAGTAACAACAAGCCCTTGAATTTCAGGATTTCAGTTTATAAGAAACGAACATTATATCTTGTAAATATTTAATTTAAATGTGAAAAGCCATTGTCTGCATATTTGTGTGTATAAGTTTGGCCTGTGTTATTCAGTAATTTAACATTCCTACTTTGGATTTCTTGTTTGGTTCAATATATGTAAGATTGATATTTGAAATTATTACTGAGGATTACTTGTAGCATACGTTCTGCTTAAGGTTAAGATTTTGATTACTACCTTTAGTGTTGTTTCAAAATAATTTGAAAATGGATCAAAGCAAAGAGAGTGCTCTTGTATTTGAGGGAGTAATTCAGGCTCTTGAAGAAGAAAGAATAGAATTACAAGCCAAGTTAGAAACTGAAACAGATGCAATATTAAGAGAGCGAATTGCAGAACGCATTGCTGAAATTGATAACAGTCTGGAAGCACATAGTGTAGAGAGCCAGGAACCAGCTTCTGAACCTGAACAACCTAGGCGATCAGAAAGAGTGCGAAAACCAACTGAAAGGTGGCTTGACTATGCAAAAGAACAGAGTGCAAAAAAGGAAAGAAAGTTTATGCTAACTTATGTAAGCTTTAAAGGTGAGGTTCAGTACATTAGGAGCAAACTCAAAGAAGAATGTGACAAAGAGACGCTTGAAAGTATGACAACTACTTTGGAAGAATATGAATCAGAATCAGAATCAGGTTTATTCGTCACATGCGTAGATATACATGGTACAGCCAGCAGTGAAATTCTTTATCTGACCTCTCCACAGAAAGTTTAAAGAAGAATAAAGATAAAAATAAAGATAAAATAAAATTTAACTCTGTATGTACACTGTGCAATGGAATTATAATGGAAATTATAAATGGAATTATAAAGTGGGTTGTGCTTTAGTGCAAATATTGCAGTGCAGGGTTAAAAGTTATTTTAGACATGAAAGTGTTGTGGGTGGGATTATGTCCGTTTAGTCCTGGTTCAGGGTCCGAATCGCCGTTGGGAAGAAGCTCCTCCTCATCCTCTCTGTGTTTGCCTTCAGGAGACGAAAACGCCGTCCTGATGGCAACAGAGTGAAGAGCCTGTTGTCAGGATGACTGAAGTCTTCCACAATCTTTTTGGCTTTGGACCAGCACCGCTTCCTGTAGATGGTCTGGAGGTCTGGAAGTGCTACTCGGATGGTGCGTTCGGCCGAACGTACCACCCTTTGTAGTGACCGTCTGTCCAGATGGGTGCTGTTCCCGAACCAGGTTATGATGTTCCCTGTGAGGATGCTTTCGACGATGCAGGAGTAGAAGTTCTGCAGGACCTTGGAGGGCAGCCTGAAGTCTCGTAAACGTCGAAGGTGGTAGAGACGCTGACGAGCCTTCTTTGCCAGTTTGTTAATGTGGCAGGACCAAGATAGGTCCTGCGCGATGTGAACTCCAAGGTACTTGAAGTTGTCTACTCTTTCTACTGCAGCGCCGTTGATCCTCACAGGGCGGAAGCTCCTCGTCTGTTTCCTGCTGTAGTCCACTATCAGCTCCTTAGTTTTGCTGACGTTCAGTTGAAGATTATTATCCTGGCACCAGGTCTCCAGGTGAATAATCTCCTCCATGTAGGCCCGCTCATCGTTATTGGAGATCAGGCCTACAACAACGGTGTCGTCAGCAAACTTGATGATAGTTGTGGAGCTGGAGGTGGCCACGCAGTCATAGGTGTATAATGAGTACAGCAAAGGACTCAAAACACACCCCTGAGGAGCCCCAATGCTGAGAGTGAGGGGGGTGGAAAGATGCTTGCCAACCCGCACTGCCTGCCGTCTGTCCGTGAGAAAACTGGAGATCCAATGACACAGGGATGGGTGAAGTCCCAGATTCTCCAGCTTGGTGTTGAGAGTGGAAGGGATAATAGTGTTGAATGCTGAACTATAGTCCACGAACAGCATTCTAACATAATTATTCCTCCCAGTGTCCAGGTGAGACAGGGCAGAGTGAAGCAGGTGTGAGATGGCATCATCCGTGGAGCGGTTATGGCGGTAGGCGAACTGTAGGGGGTCTAAGGAGTCCGGAAGTGAAGAAGTGATGAAGCCTCTGATCAGCTTTTCAAAGCACTTCATCACAACTGATGTTAGGGCTACAGGGCGGTAATCATTCAGGCAGGCTGGCTGAGATGTCTTCGGAACCGGGACAATGACAGACTGTTTAAAGCACGATGGTACGACGCCCAGTGACAGAGTGAGATTAAAAATCCTGGTGAATACCGGAGCAAGTTGGGATGCGCAGGTTTTCAGGACACGCCCGCATATCCCGTCTGGTCCTGCAGCTTTCCTGATATTCACTCCTCTGAACACTTTCCTGACGTCACTCTCCGAGATGACGAGTGGCGGCTGTTCGCCGCGAAGGTCTGCGCATGCGCGGCCAGCTGCGCAGCGAGCCGTGTTGGATGGAGCGCCGAAGCGAGCATAAAAGTTATTTAGCTCGCTCGCCAGCGTCCCATCTGCACTCGTTAAACCGGAGGGTGTGCTTTTATAGTCCGTCACTGTCCGCAGTCCCTGCCATAAAGATCTAGAGTCACGCTGCTGGAACTGTGACTCTAGTTTCTCGGCATAGCGCTGTTTTGCCTGTCGTACCGCCCTGCGTACTCCGTATGACGCGGCTTTGTATTCCTCCATGCTGTTGCCGATAAGTCTTGAGTTATATGCAGCTGTACGAGCTTTCAAAGCATCACGGACAGATGTATCCATCCATGGCTTCTGGTTGGGAAACGTCCTGACGGTGATTCTAGGAACCGTGTCATTAACCAGCTTCCCAACGAAGCTCACTACAGAGTCCGCAAACAGACTGACGTCATCAGCACAGCTGGTTTGGAACATGTCCCAATCCGCGTCATCCAGAGCGTCTTGCAGGGTGTCCACCGATTGGTCGGTCCAACGCGGCACCTCCCTCTGAGCCACGACTTCCTGTTTCAGTCTTTGTTTATATTTTGGCATCAGAAAGATGGCGGCATGGTCGGACTTCCCAAACGGTGGATGAGCCTGAGCCCTGTAACTGTTCCTAATCATGGTGTAACAATGATCCAGTGTCCGGTTGCCTCTGGTTGGGCAGCTGATGTGCTGATGAAACTCCGGTGCTGCGCGTCTGAGGTTAGCGCTGTTGAAATCGCCAACGACGATAAGCGCGGCGTCCCGGTGTTGAGTTTGGAACTGTGTGAGCGCGTCATGAAGCTCACACAGCGTGGTGTCCGTGTTGGCCTGGGGTGGAATGTAGACTGTGGTAACGATGACCGAAGTAAATTCCCGAGGAAGATAGAAGGGACGAAACTTGAGTGCGAGCAGTTCCAGGTTTGGTGTACAGGAGCGTGTCAGTGTAACAACACCGGTGTTGTTGCACCAGCGATTGTTTACAAAAAACACAAACTCCACCACCTTTAGACTTCCCCGAGTCCACAGTTCTGTCCATACGGTGCACTGTGAAGTTCCCGGACGGCAAGATGGCGTGGTCCGGTACCGCTGGGTTCAGCCATGTCTCGGTGAAGCAGAGAAGGTTGCAGTCTCTAATGTCCCTCTGGAACTTAACTCTCGCCCGAAGGTCGTCCAGTTTATTCTCCAGAGACTGGACGTTGGCTAGCAGGATACTAGGTAAGGGGGCACGGTGTGCCCTGACCCTCAGCCTGTTCCTGATGCCCGCTCTTTTCCCTCGGGGTCGTCTCTTTTTGTCGCGTCCATTGTTCTCCCTCAGAATTTCCCTCGGCCAGTTCGGATTTGGAGTTAAAAAAGTCGTGAGGTGAGTGGATTGTAAATTAATAGAAACAAGAGTGTCTCTATCATATGTAATGCGTGCCGTGGTGAAAAGAAAAAGAGTCTAAAAGTATTATAAATAAGAAAAATAAACAAAATAAGGTAGAAGGGTTGTGGAGAAGTCGTGACGGCAGCCGACCTCACCGGCGCCATCTTGGTTCGCCATCACCGGCGCCATCTGTCACACTTAATGTGTGAGTCACACTTAAAGCAAGAGTACGAATATATATACATGAGTCACACTTAAAGCAAGAGTACGAAAGCTTACGTGCATTGACCACACCAAGCCAAGACATAAGAAGGCGAATGGATAGTTTCACCTCAGTAACTAAAGAAGTAGTTGCTCTGTTGAAAATGCGCTACTCAGAAGTAGGCAAAGAGTTTGATGCTGTCGCAGTAAAGGAATCACTCCTTAAATTACTCCAAAGAGATGATGCAAAATCAATATATGGTTCCACTGTATCAAGAGCTGGAGCGGATAGCGTGGCAGGAAGTCAGGTGTCATTAAAGAAAGCAGAAGTAGCAGCACGCTTAGCATCAAAACGTGCTGAAATAAACAGAGAAAGTGAAATAGCTGCACAAAGAAAAGAAGTGTTTGCTCAGCAAGCAAAATTAAAAATGCTGGAAAACCAAAGGGATCTGGAAGCTATGCAAGCTGAATATGACGTGTATGCAGAGGAGGAAATGAAAATGTACGCTGAGACAGGAGAAAAGCAAGAAATAACTCTGCCTCCAAGTCAGCTCCAAGGAGAAAAGAAAAACATAGTTCTGTCTCCAGGTTCGTTCCAAACTCAGCATAACACAGCTCCATATGCTCAGATTCTCCATGAGACTTTAGTCCCTTCTTGTTCTGAAAAACAGTCAGAGCAAAAATTGAATGACGCGACACTAGTGCAAGCCTTCAAAGAATCTCTGATGATGACAAGACTTCCAGCACCTGAGCCATCTGTGTTTACTGGAGATCCTCTCAAATTTACTGAATGGCAAACCAGCTTTAAAGCCTTGATCGAGACTATCTGTACAAGCCCAGCACATAGACTGTTTTATCTCAGAAAATATATAAGCGGAGATGCACTGACTGTGCTGGAAGGAACCTTTTACCGAAGTGACGATGAAGCATATACGCAAGCCTGGGATGCACTGAACAAGCGCTATGGCCACCCATTCATAGTGCAAAGAGCCTTTCGGGGTAAACTTAGTAGCTGGCCCAAGATAGGACCAAAAGAGCCACTACATTTAAGAGAGTTCAGTGATTTCCTTGTGTCATGCAAAAATGCAATGCCTCACATATCAGGTCTTAAAGTTCTAGACGATTGCGAGGAGAACCAAAGGCTACTCCAGAAACTACCTGATTGGGCAACAGCTCGATGGAATCGACTTGTCACCAAGGACTTGGATGATGGCAAGCCATACCCAAATTTTGAAGCGTTCTCCAACTTCTTAGCCGAGGAGGCACGCATTGCCTGCAACCCGGTTTCCTCACTTTATGCGTTGAAGAAGACAGAGGAGAAACCAAGCACAGAAGTGAAACGCATCAAAGCCAGAACCCTTGTGACAACAACAAAGGTTTCTCAAGGGAAAGGTAATGCAGCTGAGGATTCAGTTGAATCATCTGGGTTGACAGTTAATCCATTTGCTGCTCAATCAAAGAAGCAAATAAAATGCATATGCTGTCAACAGAACCATTTCATTTACAAATGCGAAAAATTTGCTGCTTTGACTCTTGATGAGAAGAAAGCTTTTGTGAAAACCAACAATATGTGCTTCGCTTGCTTGAGAATTGGCCATGTTGCAAAAGATTGTCGGAAAAGGGCTACATGCAATGTTTGTAGAAAGAACCATCCAACTCCACTTCATGACGAACTGGCTTAAAAAGAAAAGCCTGAAGCAAGCCATCAGAGAGACAGTACCTCTACTGCTTCGTGTAGTATGAACATGACCAATGCTGACCGCACTTCAATGATAATCCCAGTGTGGCTGTCTAGTACTGTCAAGAATAGCCCAATAGAGATATTGGTGTATGCTCTGTTAGATACACAAAGTAGCAATACATTCATTACTGAAGATGTGTGTGAAAAATTGAAAGTGCACACTGAGCCTGTTAAACTCAAGTTGTCAACAATGACTGACAGATCAATAGTGAATTGTCACAGAGCCAGTGGGTTAAAGGTCAGAGGATACAGTTCCAAAGAATGCATTGAACTACCACCAGCTTACACTCGAGAAGATATTCCGTTGGAGAAGACAAGCATTCCAACTCGGGAAACAGCCCAAGGATGGACACACTTGCTTAGCATAGCTAACAAGATGCCAGACTTGCTAGACTGTCCGGCTGGACTGTTAATAGGCTACGATTGTGTCAGAGCTCTAAAACCGAAAGAAGTCGTATCCGGAGCTCAGCATGAGCCATACGCAGTGAAAACGGACCTCGGGTGGAGTGTTGTTGGTGCCAAAACACCTTCTACTGGTGGAAGAACAAATGCTGGATCCTGCTATCGCATCTCTGTAAAGGAAATTCCACCTATTACACCTGCATGTGCGATTAAGGCTCTTGAGAGAGATTTTCAGGACACAAATCCTACAGATGGAACAATCTCTCAAGAAGATATTCAGTTCCTACAAATTCTGAATAAGGGAATTCATCACAATGACAATGGTCATCTGGAGATGCCTCTGCCTTTTAGAGAGCGTCCCCATCTTCCTAACAACAAACATCTTGCTACAGTTAGGCTGAAACATCTTAAAGGGAAGATGGACAAAAATCCCAAATACAAGGAAGACTATGTTCGGTTCATGGTCAATGTTTTCAAAGACGGTGATGCAGAGGAAGTGCATGCAACACCAAAAGATGGGAACACCTGGTACATCCCACACCATGGGGTGTACCACCCACGAAATCCAGATAAGATAAGAGTTGTCTTCGACTGCTCTGCCAAATATGAAGGCACCTCGTTGAATGACCACCTCCTCACGGGACCTGATTTAACCAACGCCTTGACTGGAGTGCTGTGTCGGTTCCGACAGTATCCAATTGCGATCAACTGCGATGTAGAGAAAATGTTCCACCGTTTTCATGTCACTCCAGAGGATCGAGATTTCATAAGGTTCCTGTGGTGGGAGAATGGAAAAAAACAACGAGTGAAACCAAAGAATACCGCATGAGGGTGCACATATTTGGAGCGGCATCATCGCCAGGATGCGCAAATTACGGCATGAAATACCTCGCCACCAAGTATGAGAGTGAGTACCCCATGGCAGCAAGCTTTATTCGGAGAAACTTTTATGTGGATGATGGTCTCGTCAGTCTGGATACCATTGAAAAGGCCAAGCAACTTGTCCATGAAGCAAGAGAAGTCTGTCAGAAGGGACAACTGCGACTGCACAAGTTTGTTTGCAATAACAAAGCTGTCTTGGAGACCATTCCATAGAGTGAGCGTGCACCAGAAGTCAAGGATGTGGATTTAAACTACACAGAACTACCAGCTCAGAGAGTGCTAGGAGTGAAGTGGAACATCGAAATGGATGTCTTCTCATTCAATGTGGTCCAACAAGAAAGAACAGCCACTCGACGAGGCATCTTATCCACAGTCGCCAGCATATATGATCCGCTAGGATTTCTGGCCCCCTACATCTTGACTGGGAAAAGAATCTTGCAAGAAATGTGCAAGCAAGGTGTAGGCTGGGATGAGCCTGTCCCATCAGAACTAATGCCAAAGTGGGAGACATGGCTCAATGACCTGAACTATCTTCAAACCACTCAAATACCAAGGTGCTTTGTACCAAACAATCTAGGCACAATCCAGAAGATTGAACTGCATCACTTTTCTGATGCCAGTAATTATGGCTATGGGCAGTGCTCATATATCAGGATCGTAGCTGAAGAACAAGTGCATTGTACTTTAGTTATGGCCAAGGCTAGGGTAGCACCCATGAAGATTGTCAGTATCCCACGTCTAGAGCTCACCGCTGCTTCAATCTCTGCAGCTGTAAGCAAGATTCTCAGAGAAGAGCTTGACTTGCAAATTGATACTGAATACTTTTGGACAGACTCACAAGTAGTACTGGGGTACATCAAGAATGATGCTCGGCGCTTTCATGTCTTTGTTGCGAATCGGATTCAGAAAATCAGAAACACTACTGACCCCAATCGATGGTTTTACATTGAAACAAGTCAAAATCCAGCAGATCATGCATCTAGAGGACTCAAGGTGGCAGATCTAATGGCATCAGATTGGCTAAGAGGACCCAAGTTCTTATGGGAACAGGAAATTGTGACTAACCCAGTAACCCCAGAGCTTCTCATAGGTGATCCAGAGGTCAAAGTCCTGAAAGCTGATGTTGTGGAAGAAGAGGACCTCCTGAAAAGGTTGGCAAGATTTTCAGACTGGGTCACATGCCTCAATGTCATTGCTCGCATTCAGAGGTTGACTCACAGGGACATATTTGGACCTGTTACTGTGGAAGAGCGAAAGAAAGCAGCTCTTGTGCTGATCAAGGTGGCACAAAAGGAAGCATTTGGAGATGAGCTGAAACAGCTTGGCCAATCACAAAAACTGAGGAGAACTCACAAAATGTATGAGCTTGACCCTTTTCTTGAGAATGGAATGCTCAGAGTTGGTGGCAGGTTAAGAAGGTCTTCAGCGTCGCTAGAGTTCAAACATCCTGTGATACTCCCGAAAGAAGGCATTGTAACGCACCTGATACTTAATCATTGCCATAAAAGAACACAGCACCAAGGTCGAGGGCAAACCCTGAGTGAACTCAGAGCGAACGGCTACTGGATAATGGGTGCTAGTAAAGTGGTGGCCAAGTACATCAGGAGTTGCGTGACATGTAGGAGGGTGCGGGGACGAACTGAAGAACAGCGAATGGCTGACCTGCCTGTTGATCGAATAGAGCCATCTCCTCCTTTTTCATATACAGGCATCGACTGTTTTGGCCCTTTCTACACAAAGCAAGGTAGAAAAGAGAACAAGAGATATGGACTGTTATTAACATGCCTAAGCTCACGGGCCATTCATATCGAGATGCTCGAGGACCTGACAACCGATGCATTTCTAAATGCATTAAGGTGCTTCATTGCAATAAGAGGGACAGTCAGACAAATCAGATCTGACCAAGGTACGAATTTCATAGGAGCAAAGAATGAGTTGGGAAAGTGCTTGATGGAACTTGACAAAGAAAGAATCGCGGCCTATCTAGCAAGAAAGGAATGTGATTTCCTTATGAATGTTCCCGAAGCCAGTCATAGGGGAGGTATATGGGAGCGTCAGATACGGACGACCAGGAGCGTGATGAGCTCTGTCCTTGCTCAGGCTAAAGGAAGACTGGATGACTCCTCATTAAGAACGTTCTTCTACGAGGCCATGTCTATAGTCAACAGTCGCCCGCTGACAACAGACACCCTCGCTGATCCTAAAAGTGCTGAACCCTTGACACCCAATCATTTGCTTACTATGAAGCGTATGACACCCCTTCCACCTCCTGGAAAGTTCGTTCAAGAGGATTTGTATGCAAGAAAAAGATGGCGCAAAGTGCAGTATCTCTCAGAACAGTTCTGGAGCAGGTGGCGTCGAGAATACTTAACCAACATCAACCTTCGTCAGCAGTGGCATACAACCAGACGAAACGTGCAGGTTGGAGATGTAGTCATTGTTAAGGATGAAAACACTCCCAGAAATGAGTGGCCACTAGCTAAAGTAGTTGAGACACAGGAAGATGATGATGGGCTCGTGCGAAAGGTGAAAATACAAGTAGGCCAAAATAAATTAGGACCAAAGGGTGAACGCTTAACACAACCTTCAGTTCTTGAGCGTCCAGTGCAGAAAATAGTTGTATTAGTTGAACATTATGCAAATAGCTCAACATTAACATAAAAATGAAGGAGTCAATCACCTATTGTAACAGTTATTGATTGAAATTATGGGTAAAGTTTAAGTTTGAAGTTATTGAAAAATTACAAGTTTATTTTGTTAAATATGGTAAAAGTAAACCTTTTGTAATTTTGGTGGCAGTGTAACGGACGCAGTAATATAAGCATTTTTTGTGTGAATTTAATTTATTTCCTTGTAATATCCATTTTACATTTTGTATATTTTTTGACTGTTATGTACATACTTTGGGAAATTTGTGTAATAGCGTTACTTGACCACATCAGCAGTTGGTCATCATTTGGTCACGTGATGCACTTTACGAAAAAACTTGAGTTTCGTTTTAATACTCAGTCGGTGTGTGCAAGCGGTGTTTAAAAGAAATGGACTTCTAGCAACTCCTAACCTTCTGGTTGGAGGGGCACACGGTATGCACAATTAAGTGAATTTCTTGTTTGAATGTGTATAATTTGTTACATATTTTGTATAATAAGTTGCAGTTAAGTTACTCATGTATGGAAACATGACTGTTTCACTGAGTATTTGCCACCGTGTATTTGTTTCAGTGTTCACGGTGGTCTTGGGCGTTTGTAAGAAAGAAAATCATTTAATAAACGTTTGAAACCATCAGTCGGCGCGTTGCACTTTCATCAACCAGTAAAGAAAAAGTTGGGAGCAGCTATAACGTCTGCATTGCTTTTGTCTCCTCACGCATTCTCATACCATTTATACGCCTTGCTCGCACTTGCGTCTTCTTAACATTTTATTTTATACATTTCATTGCTGGCATCTTTTTTGCCATCTCTGTTTGACTCTTCACGCAGTTTCGGACATTTTTGCAGTAGTGTTTGTGTGAGTGCTTTCTTCTCACTTTTGTCTTACCTTTGACCCGTCGAAGGGCCAGCTTACAAACACTCTGATCCACAGAGCTTCACGCTAAATACATTTGCGAGGTAGTTCCTCAGCCACATTCACTCGAGGGAGGGGGCAATTCGTATCTCCAATTCACCTATCACAATATGTTGGGTATGAGGGAAGAACACCGAGTCGGTGTTAGCTCTGTTTGTGAGGGATTGTTGGTAATGTGGCAACATTCGGGGGTTTCAGGGATTTAGTGCTCATGGCAACCCCTGTTTCTATCGGGCTGTAGGTATATAACGATGTAAGGATTTCTTTCACAGGAAGGCAAAAAAAAAAAAGAATGAAACGACTAAAAGCTTTTTGAAAAAATGTACCTGCTCACACTAATCTGAATTTAAGTCTTTGTCTCTTGTCAACTTGTGATTCAGAAGTGTCATCAGGATTAAACATCCAGCAGGTTGAAAAGGCTGAATATGTGAAATGACGAGCTCCCACGTGAAGCCCTGATGCTTTCTCGCTGTATTGCGGATCCAAGATGTACCGATATTTTTTTCTTAAATATCACGTTTTTTTTGTTTGTTTGTTTTTTTTAAATGTGAGGATAAAAAATGTTGAATAAAATGTATGAATTGATTTCGTTAAAAAAGAAATAAGTAAAGGAAAAGCTTACAGCACCTGGTATTCCCAGGCGGTCTCCCATCCAAGTACTAACCAGGCCAGACCCAGCTTAGCTTCCGAGATCGGACGAGATCGGGCGTGCTCAGGGTGGTATGGCCGTAAGCGAAGACGGCCGCTCACTCTCGCCCCTTTAAAGATTCTATTTCAGGCATGCCGTTCACCTCAGCTCAACTGCTCCATCAATTCGACATAAAAAGTCCACCACTTAACGCATTCTCTTCTCCGTTTCTGATAGCATGCCGCCACCTCCTGGTTAATGGGAAAATATCACACTAAAAACAGTAGCGAGGACAGACAGCAGGCTTTCACACACAACGTCTGCATTGCTTTTGTCACCTCACGCATTCTCATACCATTTATACGCCTTGCTCGCATTTGCGTCTTCTTAACATTTTATTTTATACATTTCATTGCTGGCATCTTTTTTGCCATCTCTGTTTGACTCTTCACGCAGTTTCGGACATTTTTGCAGTAGTGTTTGTGTGAGTGCTTTCTTCTCACTTTTGTCTTACCTTTGACCCGTCGAAGGGCCAGCTTACAAACACTCTGATCCACAGAGCTTCACGCTAAATACATTTGCGAGGTAGTTCCTCAGCCACATTCACTCGAGGGAGGGGGCAATTCGTATCTCCAATTTACCTATCACAATATGTTGGGTATGAGGGAAGAACACCGAGTCGGTGTTAGCTCTGTTTGTGAGGGATTGTTGGTAATGTGGCAACATTC
>JAFMOC010001628.1:0-13951 GCA_019802505.1 Corydoras sp. C115
CCCAAAAATTTTAAAAAAGTGCTTCGAGCTTAAAATACTACCAGAAGTGATCTGTAACAACAAACAAGGAGGATAACTAAAACCTGACAATAAATCTGCACCGTATTAATTCCTACTCTAATAAAACCTACACAAACCTGTCATAAAATACAACTGAAAATGAAATAACAGGCTAGTGTAAGGTCTTTAATAGAGTGTTATATATCTAATAAGCTTTCAGAAAAAGTTTTCTGCAGAGTGAGTCACATGACAACCATACTCTTCTGAAAAACCATTCATCTTCAAAATGGGCCATCAGGTTTAAGACATAAACGATAAACCCCCTAAACCATTACTCATGTGGGATGTTGATGTTCCTTTTTATTTATGAATAAAAACATTTCGCTTACATTTGATTCAGTCTTTTGTATTCTGCATTAAATATTAGCTTGGGAAAAAAGGGCACACTAGATAAATCTGGTTTAAACTGAGTGTTGATTAACACCTTTCCCTCCATTCCGAATAATTTAAATTAACTACAAAAAGTGATTTTGTTTATCAAAAAGTTAAACATGTTTAGTGTTGTACCTTACACAATTAATTCTCATATTTAAAAAAATTAGTAATTTTATGAAGTAAATATTTATAATAATCATGATATTTTTAAAACATTAATCTGGTGTTTATTGAGTGTTTAAAAATACCTGCCTTCTTGGGTATTTTTCAATAATAATAAATGTCGTCCTGAAGTTATTACACGAAAGCTGAAGCGTTGAACTTCTACCCCTGAAACACGTTCTGTTAGAACTACAATGATGGCGCTAAAATTACACGCGGTTTCAAAATAAGTCCCCATACCCGAAGCTTTGGATAAATGGAAAAATTGCATTATTTAGGTATGTATTTATTAATCCTAACAAGTATTACAAGAAAGTATATCTACTAAAAAGTTAGTTTATATATAATATATATATACTAATATATATATATAATATATATAATATATATAGATATTATAAATTTATATAATGTACCACTCATGCATAAACTTGCTCCACTATTCTGCAAACTAAGTGGAGCTAAGTAAAATAATTTGAGAGATATGATATAAATGTGCTTACCTTTTTGTTTTCCTTTTGATCCTCTGCACAAATATTTTCTTTGACACTTGGTCTTGCAGCACTTCAGGGTTACCAATAAGTTACTTAGATTACCAAAACCTTCGGAATTTTTAAGGTTTTTCATAACCTTGCTCCTCCATACTGTCCGATTAGTTAAAATAGTATTTCCACCCGTATCTTCTAACGACCTTTTTCTCGTCTTGCCCTTTTGGGAAACAGACCTTCATTTGCTCTGCCCCCCAATCTGGAATCACTACCCTTACTCTAGAAATACTGAATCACTCTCTCTTTAAATCTAAAACTAAAAATACCTTTTTAAAAATTTTTTTATTATAAAAATTCTTTTTAATTTCTAATTTATTGTGTTTTTATTTTGTTTTTCTGATTTGCTGTACAGTGTCCTTGGGTGTTTGAAAGGCGCCTTGAAAAAAAAAATGTTTAGTATTTCTTTTTTCATCCCCCACTGTATGAAAAAAATAACACAAAAAAAATTTCTAAAATATTTTTTATGGGGAAGTGGGTGGACCCCAACCATATTTTGTCGGAGTGTGTAACTGAAAAACCCTAAAAAACTAGGGGGGAAGAAACTGAACTCCGCCACAAACACACACCAAAACACACAGAAAATCATGGGGTTTGGGGCCCAAAGTTTAAAAACTTCAAAGCACTATCAGAAAACCTTTTTTAATCTTTTAAAATGGTTTTCCCTTTTGGGGACTGATTTTGGCCCCAACCGAA
The DNA here is from genome assembly GCA_019802505.1 of Corydoras sp. C115. Classification (NCBI taxonomy): domain Eukaryota; kingdom Metazoa; phylum Chordata; class Actinopteri; order Siluriformes; family Callichthyidae; genus Corydoras; species Corydoras sp. C115. The sequence goes on from JAFMOC010001628.1 coordinate 1,839, forward strand.
AGAGGTCCTATGGGGTGATTGTAAACAGCAAATGTCCCCGCAAGTAATGTTTACCAGACACACACACACCAGTTTTCATGTTTCGGGGACCCCCCATTTGATCATAACTGTGGGGACCCCCTTTTTGAAAAGGTTTTAGGCTTCAAAAAATAAAGCACATAACCAGTTTTTGTTAGCTTATCAGTCTTTAAAAAACCCAAATACGGAGTAATGTCTTGGATCGTTTATATGGGGGCTTGTGAAAAATTAATAAAATTTGGGTAATGGGGACTGCTTTGCATATTATTTCAGAACTCACAAAATTCAATTTTGATATGGGGGGCCTTTCTAAACATTAAGCACATTCAAAAGTATTATTATTTCATCATTGAGAGCCGCTAGAAACCTCTTTCATTATTTTGCAAAAGTAAACCCCTTTGAAAATTAAATAAAGATGAATTTTAGGAAATTCCTCGATTATTGTTGGGTTCTTTTAAAAATCTAGAATCCCTGATCCACGCAACCACACGCATCAGTCCCTTTTAATAACCGGCAAATGCCTAAAAAACCATTTTTTTAAAAAAAAAAGGTAAAAAAATTTCATTGAATACCCCAGCATGTTGGGTAAAATGTTTTTGACCATTTCCAGATAAACCTAAAAAATGGGCCCCCCTGCCTACTTTTTGGTATTCTGAACTGGGCGCAAACTTGAAAATCGTAGATAAAAAATTAAAACTTACATAAAAGTTTTTGAACAGTACACACATAATGTCTTGTAAACATTCCAGATATTAGAAATGTTGTAATAAGTTTTGGGAAACACAAACTCAACTCAGTCCAACAACAAGAAAAAAATCGACACTTGTTCACTAGCATAACAAACAATGGATTTTTTGTTGGGCATATACTTCTTTATGGAGATTTGTTTTACAGTGTTATTATATGTTGCATTTTCATTTATAAGCAGTAATTCGATTATAAAACCTAAAATTTTAGATTCTGCCAGTTCCCGGTTCTTAAGAACTTCTCTGTTCAGCTCTTAAACCACTCTCTCAGTCGTGGCTTTGCTGGTAAAATACATGAGGTGATAAACCGATTCATGGGTGCCTTTCCACCTTTCTTCTGAGTTCCAGGGTGTTCGTGTTGTAAATAAAAAAACTGAATGCAATGATGTTGATCTGGCAAATGTCTATATTTTATGCGTAATATAACATAGATGGCAGTATCAAAAACACTTAAATCTGAGTAAATGTTACATTTTTAAAGGAGAATGTGTGATTTTCAAAAAATTTGACAAACCATTCCCCAAACAGTAGTACTGTTGGACAAGTAGCAATAAGTGGCTGGAAAAAAGGAAATTGAGCATAATACGAACGCCTGGAAGACCAATTTTACACAAAAAATTAGGTCAATTGACCACATGATTGTGTATAAAAAGAGACTTTTTAGAGATGTCAGGTCTCTCTGGAGCCAAGAACGTAGGAGTATCACCCAATCTTCTACCATTGGTATTCAGAAATGTAGTGCAGTCAATACATAGAAATTTGGTGTTACCTAGCATAAAAATACTTAAGTAAACATTATCAACTGTGCATAACATCAAAAAGTTCTAGAGAATCTGGAACAATCGCTGTGCGTAAGGGTCAACGGCGTAAAACACTCACTGGATAGCTTGTGTATCTCCGGGCACTGAAAACGTCGCTGCAAACCTCAAACGGGAAATGCCACTGTCCAAGGAAATCACAGAAGGGCTCAGGAATAATTTCAGAAAGCATTGTCAGGGAAACACAAATGACGCAAAGAGGAAGGCATTTATAAGCAGTCTCCACAAGCTCAGACGTTTGCCACTGGGCCAGGGTCTTTTAAAAAATGGAGTGTGTTCTGTGGTTCAGATGAGTACGATTTGAAATGTGTTTATGGTGACACCATGGTCCTCTGAACCAAAAAGGACACGTGGATAACCCAAGTTATACAATGCCTCTGTTCGAAGTCGCATCACTGATTGTATGGGGGTTGCATATGAGTGCTTTGTGGCAAGGGGCAGGCTTTCAATTGTCTGTAAAGGGCACCATTTTAAGACAGAGAACTATGTTCAGGTTCTAGAACAACATATGGCTCCCATCTTAGATTTGTCGTCCACAAATACATGCAAGTAAATTTATTACCAATTCATCCTAATAGTCAAAAACACATTAATGACAGGAATACCTGTAAACGTGTACAGAAAGTACATGCAACCTTGTATGAAAACGGACAGAAGGTGGGAAAATGCCATAAACACACAACATTCACAGACATCCATGATAAAGCATGGGGTAATGACACGAAAATAAGGGTGAATAACTACACGTATCTTAAACACACACTAAATGTACAGGAAAGACCTGTAAAATGTACAGAAAAACGTGCAAATTTATGCCCAGTTGTGACAGCAAACGTTGACAAAATGCTCAAACACCAACATTCACAGACAGACCTCGTGTTTAAAATGCATGAATTACATAAATAGGCGTGAGGAGGGCGTCGGCTACTGAACACACATTATGAGGAACCTTGTACTGAATGTGTAAAATGTAACAGAAATACGTTGGCAATTTTTCGTGGAAAAACGGTCTATAAACGTGGGAATGCACTGTAAACACACACAACATTCACGAGACAACGTGTAAAAGCATGTAAATACACAAAAACCGCGTGAAACGTCTAATCGTACATACTAACACTACTAAATGAACAGAAAGACCCTTTAAAATGTACGAAAAAACGTGGCAAATTAATTTGCGACAATTGGACAAAAAAAATGCACAAACACAGCAACAATTTGAAAGACCAAACAGTGGGAGAAAGACTGAATTCAAACATAGTAGCGTGAAAACTCGAGCGTCTAAAAAACCACATTACATGAACAAACCTGGTAAAATGTACAGGAAAATGTGCAAATTTTGAGAAAATGGTCACAAATGGAAATGCAAAACAATTACACACAATATTGAACTAGACAGGTGGGTGTAAACGATGTATGTAAAGCTCATGCAATACACCACAAAAAATAAGCGTGAAATAAAACGTCTTAAAAAAAACCCACTAAATGAACAGGAAACCTGTAATAAACTGTACAGAAAACGTGCAAAATTTGGCAGAAATGAAAACGGGTGCAAAAATAAAAAAGGGAAATGCCAGAAAAAACTTTACACAAGACACTTCACCCAAACAACAACATTGACATCACAGAACAACAATAAAAAAGCAATGAAATGTCAGCAACCAATAAGCATTGAAAGGAACATCTGTAAATGAACAACGGCACATTTGCGAAACCGGTCCAAAGAAAACAGGGGAAGAAAAACGCTGATCAGTCCCGGTTGTACACAATGACTACACAGAGTTAAAGCGTGAAACGTCTAAAAAACAAATTTAGAGCAACCTTCCCCCCCCCCCCCTATAATGTACATAACGACAAAAAAAAAGAAAAACTGCACAAAAACAAAACACACAACGATTTTCACAGTGCCAGCATGTTAAAAAAAAAAAGGCAAAAACCCATACACAAAAAAGCGTCCTAAAAAAACACACTTTAACTGAAACAGGAAAACCTCTAAAATGTAGAAAAACGTTGCAAAATTTGCGAAAACAAAAAAAATTCACACCTTAAAGCACACAACCCATTCGAGACAGAAACACGTGGAAAAAGCATGAATTACACAAGATCAAAGACGTGGAAAAATTGTCTAAAAAAACACATGATAACATGAACAGGAAACCTGTAAATGTACAGATCAAATTGCACACTCCCTGCACCCGAAACGGGCTCTACGAAAACCTGGACAAATCTTGCCAGATAAACACACAACCTTTCACAGACACTGTGTAAATGCAGCATGAAATTTACCAAATAAGCGTAGCAAAAGTCATCAAAAACACACTAAATAAACAGAAACGCTGTAAAATGTACAGAAAAACGTGCAAAATTTGCGAAAACTGTCAAAACGTGGGAATAGCACAATGCACACACAGCTTGTCACAGTACACACGTGTTAAAATTCATGAAAGTACACAAATAGCGTGAAAACTCTAAAAAGACAGCACAATGACAGTAAACCTGAACATGTACGTAAAACTGCAACTATTTGCGTAAAACGGTATCGGGAAAAAACGTGGCCAATCAAATGTTGACAGACTTGTAAAAAAAAATACACAAAATAAACGTGGGAATGCAACGTCTAAAAAACCACGGGGACCTAATTCACAGACTAACCGTGTAAAAACACACAGAAAATTCACACAATTTGCGAGAAACTGACAAAATGCAGCTTGAAACACACAACATTCAAATGAACTTGTGTAAAACCATGTAAAACGTACAGGAAAAAGCGTGTGCGAAAATTGTGCTAAAAACACGGACAAAAACAAGGAAACCTGAAAATGCACATAACAAACGACACAAACAATTCACGACAACCATGTTAAAGATGACAATACACCAAACTAAGTAACAGCGGTATTGGAAGACGTGTAAAAACACACAAGATATCGGCGAAATATGAACGTGGAAAAACGTCTAAAAAAACAACTAACTGAAAACGGTGACCAATGAACATGATCGAAACACGGGTGCGAAACTTTGCGGCAATGCAGGAGAAAACACAAAGGGGCGGCACAACCGATTGCCACAGACCCACATGTTAAGAAGCATGAAAATACACAAAATGAAGCGTGATTAAAAGAAACCGTCTAGAAGAAACCACAACCCTAAATAAAAGGTGAACACCTGTACAAATGGTACAAGAAACTTACGGTGCCAAATTTGTGCGAAAACCTCAAACGACAAATGCCGCACAAGACACACAACTCTGGGACACAACATGTTGTACAAGAGAGCCTGAAATGAAACACAAATAAGCGTATCAAAAATACGTGCTACAGAAAAAACCCACTAAATGAACAGGGAAACTCTGCTAAACTTGTCCAGAACAACTGACTGCATTAAAAATATGTACAAGTCCAAACGCTTAATGCCACACAGTTGACAGGACAAAAGCTGTAAAAAGCGAGTACACAAAAATAAATACACTAAAAAACCACAACCATGTCAACAGAAACCTGTACAGACGAAACGGCAAAATTTGCGAAGAAAGCATGCAATGCACAGACATATAAACACAACGGACTAAAGCGTGATTAGCACAAATAAGGCTTTAAACAACGTCTTAAAAAACACGCCTAAAATAACAGGAAACCCTGGTAAATGTACAGAAACCTTGCAAATTTATGAAATTTGGGACAAAAACGTTCAAAAACTGTCAGATAAACACACTAACGTTTCAATTGACATACATGTTGCAAAAAAAGCATGAAAAGTCAGGGCAAAATACAAGCGTGAAAAACATCTTGAAACACACACCAAATGTGCACAGGAATACCTGTAAAAAATGTCACAGAAAACGTCGGTGCAAAATTTTGACAGAATGACAAACATGCACATAAAACTGGGACAATATTGAGACATGTAAAACATGAAATACACCATAAGCGTGAAAACTGTCATAACCACTAATGGAGCATGAAACAAGAAAACTGAAACGAAATGTGCCAGGAAAACCTGTAACTAAAAAATTTTGATACAACGGACAAAATGCACAAAAACCAACATTGACAGAAACGCGGTACACAAGCATGAAATACAGGAATAAGCTGAAACTGTCTAATGCACACACTAAATGAACAGGAAACTGTAATGTGCATGTACAGATACAACGTGCAAAGATTTGCGGAAAGTTCGTAAAACACGACGTGGGAACTTTCGACAAGCAAAACGATAACGTTGCAAAAAGCATGAAATAGCACAGCGACAAAATAAGCGTGGAAATAAAATCGTCTAAAACAGCATACTAAATGAACAGGAAAACCTGTAAAAATGACTACAGAAAAAGTGCAAAATTTAGTGAAAACGGACAAAATAGGACCACAAAATGGCCACATAAACAACAACAAATTTTTCACAGACAGACCAACAATGTTTAAAAGCATGAAATACACAAAATAAAGCGTGAAAAAAAAACGTCTAAAAACACACTGAAATGACACAAGAAAACCTGTAAAAATGTAAAGACAGAGAAACGTGTGCCAAAATTTTTATGAAAATATTGGAGCAAAAACGTGGAGAAATGCACAAAAACAACAATATTTCAAGACAAGCGGTAAAAAAACAAAATACCAAAATAACGCGCGCCATAAACAACGTACACAAAAAAAAAACACAGTAATGAACATTCAAACCTGTAAACATGTACAGAAAACGTGGCAAATTTGCGACAAAACGGTTGAAAACGTTGGAAATGCCCATAACACACATTGAGAATAACAGGACAACATGATTCAAAAGCAGTGAAAGTACACAAAATGGAAGCCGTGAAAATGACGGGTCTAAAAAACACATTGAAATGAACAGGACAAACCTGTAAAATGTACGTAGAAAACTGCAAAATTTTTACAAAAAAAAACGGACAAAAACGTGGGATAATGCAGGAGAAACAACAACAGTGCACAGTAACTTAAAATGTGAAAACAAAGAATGATAAAATACCACAAAATAAGCCGTGAAAAACTTAAAAAACACAACTAAATTGAGAGGAAACCCTGTAAAATGGTACAGAAAACGTACAAATTTAAGTGAAAACGGAAAAGAAACGTGGGAAAAATGCACAAAACGCACACAACATTCCCAGACCGACATGTAAAAAAAGCATGAAATAACACAAATAAGCGTGAAAAACATCTAACACACACTAAATGAAGGAAACTGCTGTTGTAAAATGTACAGAAAAACGTGCAAATTTATGAAGCTCAGGGGACAAAAACGTGACAAAATGCACAAAAAACACACAACCATTCACAGATGTACTAATGTAAAAAAGCATGAAATAGCACAAAAGTAAGCCGTTGAAAAAAACAACGTCTAAAAAAAAACACACTAAATGAACAGGAAACCTGTAAATGTAACCAGGAAAACGTGCAAAATTTTGCTGAAAAAAACGGACAGAAACGTGGTGCGGAAATGCCAGAAACACAAACATGTCACGAGACGTCGCAACAATGTTAAAGCATGAAATACACAAGAATACGTGCGTGAAAATACGTCTAAAAAACACACTGCACAAAATGAACCGTAAACCTAGTAAAATGTATCGAAAACGTTCAAAATTTCGGAAAACGGACAAACGGGGGATGCCCAAAAACAGTGGGAATGCACACATTCAACGAGACTTGTAAAATGTTACACATGAATAACGTTGAAATACCAAGTGAGCGTGAAAACGACGTTCAAAAAAACAGCACATTAAATGGACAAGGAAACGTCTGTGAAAATGTTACACTGAAAACGTGGCAGGATAATTATGCGACAACGGGGTGACAAAACGTGGGCACAGATATTCAGATAGACACGTGTACGAGTTTGACAGAAGCCACCGTTTAAAAGCATGAAATGACACAAAAAAAAGCGTGAAAAATGAAACAACGATCTAAAGATGAACACATTGCTAAATGTGAACAGGAAACCTGTAAATGTAGCAGAAAACGTGCAAAAATTTATGACGGCAACGGACAAAAACGTAGGGTAAATGCACAAGTGGAACATGCACAACATATCACAGAGCAACGTGTAAAAAGTAATCAGGAAATACACAAAATAGAGCGTGGCAAAAACGTGCTAAAAAACACAGTAAATGGAACAGGAAACCGGTGATAAATGGTGTACATATAGAAACGGGACCGCAAATTTTGCGTGAAATTTGCCCTGACAATAAGGACAGGGGGAGGACACATTCAAAGACGTGTAAAAAAGAATTGAAAAGAAAGAGAAACAAAACGTGGAACAAAATGTCACAAAAAACACCCTACTACATTCACAGACAACATATCAACATTGTGACAGAAAGCGTGCAAAATATTGCGGACAATGAGACAAAATGCAGTAAAACACAACATGAACAGACAACTGTGTTAGTAAGAAACACATTGAGGTGGAGTAATACTAAAAACCAAGGTGAGTAAAACGTTCTAAAAAAAACACTAACATGAACAGGGGAAACATGTGTAAACCTGGCGGAATGACTGTAAAAAAAAATGATGCTAAAAACAAACGGACAAAACGTGGGAAAAAGCACAAAAACATCAGAACAGAAACGGTGTTAAATTTTTTTAATGTTTAATAAGATAAAAGTTAATGAGCATGAACTACACAAAATAAGCGTGGAAAAACGTTTCACTAAAAAAACACATCTAAATGAAACAGAGAAACACCTGTAAATGTAAAATATACAGGAGGAAAAACGTGTTAATAATTTGGAAAGAAACAGAAACAGGAAAATCTGAACAAAATGATGCACAGAAAAACACACAAAACATTGACGGGGGACATTTTTGGTTGTAAAAAAAAAGCACGATCAAAGAGAATATACACAAAATAAAGCAGTGGAAAGATCGTCTAAAAAACACAACTAATATGAACAGACAACCTGCGAAAATGTTACAGAACACGTGCTATGCAAAATTGCACGCAAAGAATGAGAAACACGTGACCAAAATAAGCTGTGAAAAAACACAGACAAAAAGACCGATGTGTAAAAAAGCATGAAATACAAAAAAAAAAGCTTGTTAAAAAAAAAAAAAAAAAAAATAAAAACACACTAAATGAAACAGGAAACCTGAAAGTTTAAAATGTACACAGAAAACGTGCAATAATTTTGCGAAAAAACGGTCAAGGAAACGTTGTGGCAAAAATGCACAACAACGTGTTTACCAAAATCACAGAACAGTGTAATAAAAAAAGTCATGAAAATACACAAAAAGCGTGAAAAACGTCTAATAAAAAAATAACCTAAATGAACAGCGAAAACCTGTTAAAATGTTACAAAAAACCCTGAAAAAAATTTGCGAAAAATAAGTTTATAAACACGTGGGAAATTAGTAACAAAAAGTTGTAAAAGAAAATGTATGTAAAAAAAAAGCATGAAAACTACACGAAATAATAAAGCGTGGAAAACATCTACAAAAAACACTACCAACTGAACAGGGAAACACCTGTACAATGTACAGAAAACGATGCAAAACTATTGCGACAAATGTGTACAAATGTATCCACAAAAACGGCACAATATTGTGCAGACGTGTCAAAAAGTCAATGAAATACAAACAAATCAACGCGTGGAAAAACGGTCTAAAAGACACACTAACATGAATTGGACAGACGTTGTAAAAAATGAACAGATAAACTTGTGCAAGTAAGCATTGTGCGACACATTACCGACAAGTCAATGGCACAACACACAATAGCTTGACAGACAACGTGTAAAACGCGGAAATTACACCAAATAATGCAATAAAATTATGTCTAAAAATGTACACTAAATGAACAGTAGCAACAGGGTAAATGTGTAAAATGTACAGAACCACGTGCAAGACTTTTGCGGAAATACGGTCAAAAAAAAGGTGGGAAATGCACGTCTAAAAACATTGACATACGTGTAAATGAAGCGAGGAAATACTGTCAAAATAGACTTAAACGTCTAAAAAACATACTAATGAACAGGAAATGTCGCTGTACGATGTATCAGAAAAATGTGACAAATTTGCGACAACAATTGGACAAAATGCACATGAACCACACAACAGTTGAAAGACACTTGGGTAAATGAGCATGCAAATACACCACAATCTATCGTGAAAAGGAAAAAAAAACGTCTCAAAAACAACACTAAAATGAAACAGGAATCCTGTTAAACTGTACAGAAAAAATGGGCAAACAAAATTTGGCGGACAACAAGTGGACACAAGGTTGCAAAAACGTGGAAACACGTACAAATGTTGTGACAGACAAACGTTGTATATGCATGAAACACAAAAATAAGCGTGGAAATACGTCTAAAATACACAGTAAATGACAGGTGAGACCTATGTATACTAAAATGTACACGACAAAAACGCAGTGCAACATGTGCGACAAACGGTAAACGTGGGACATGCAACAACATTGTACAGGGCAACGTGTAAATAGCAACTATAAATACACAAAATAAGCGTGAAAAATGTTCTAAAAAACACACTAAATGAACAGGACACTCGGTAACAATGTACAGAAAACATGCATAAATTTGCGGAAAACGGTTAAAAACTATAAATGCACAACATGCAACCCATGAAACACCACTGAGATACACAGACTCAAAGCCATCAGTGAACCAACCTGTAACATGTCGGAACAATAACGTGCAAATTTGCCAGAAAACTTACAAATGCGCATACCAACACACAACATCTCATAAACCATGTAACCAGCACTGAAATACCACACACCAAGCGTGAACCACGTCTAAAGACCCTGTAATAATTTGTTACCTATTGGCAACCTGCTTGACTGTACAGAAGACGTGTCATATTTGCGACAAACATTGCAAAATGCTTTTATATTTCACAAAATCACGGCTGAGAGACCCACCTGAACGTGTAAAAGCAATGTAGAAATAATAAATAGCGACAAAAAATGTCCTAAAAAGACCACACCATACAATGAACACCATAAGCTCTGTGATTTGTATCAAATATAAGCATATGCATAACTCCTCTTCTATGAACAAACGGATAAGTCTTCGGCACTCCAAACCACACAACCATCCTATATGAAACAATACCCTGTAACAATCTATTCCTCCACATGAACACGGATATAACCTTTCTCGCTAAAATCAGTGTGTTCACCGACTGAAGAAAAACACTATATAGAACCTGTGCCAAAACCTGTAAAATTGCCAAAAAAAAAACGTGCCCCATTTGGATAAACGCGACCAAAATGCACACAAAAACACAATCATAACATTCAAAGACGTCCGGCTAAAAAGCATGGATATCGCACAAAATAAGCTTGTGAAAAACAATCTAAGAACACATACACTGAAAATGCAACAGACGAAACACTGTAAAAATGTACCGGGAAAACTGTGCCAAAATTTGGCACCTAAAGACAGATAAAATTAACCCAAAAGAAAAAGGTCAAGGAACGGATTAAAAACGTTGGGAAAATGCACAAAAAACACACAACATTCCCAGACAATGTGTAAAAAGCATGAAATACACAAAATAAGCGTGAAAAAACGTCTAAAAAACACGCCTAAATGAACAGGAAACCTGTAAAATGTACAGAAAACGTACAAAACTTTGCCAAAAACGAACAAAGTGCACACAAACACCAATTCACAGACAACGTGTAAAACGCAAGAAATATGCACAAATAAGCTTGAAAAACGACTGAGAAACACACTGAATGAACAGGAAACCCTGTAAAATGGTTCGGAAAACGTGCAAAATTTGCAAAAAACAACGGACGAAAACGGACAAAAATGCACTCTCAAAAACACAACAACATTTCACACACAAAACATTGTTACAAAGCATGAACTCACACAAAATAAGCGTGAAACAACGTCTAAAAGACACAATAAATGAACAGGAAACCTCACTTTTTTTTTTTTTTGTAAAACCCCATAGTGGCTTCTTACTTAAAAACACGTTAGGTATTTGTACTGACTTTAGCTAAATTAGTTTAGAGTTAACTATTATCAAATGAGTTTTAAGTAGCTCTACAACTAAGTGTTTTATGTACTCAAAATCATTTGCTATGAGTAAAGATGTGTTTATCATTTCGTTTTAAGTATTGGTTGATTTGAAAACTGTTTCAGTGATGATCACTGATTCAGAACTAAGGAAATAAAAAGACCGCCCTATTTATGACGTACATCACTGAGCTTTGCACACGGGCACTCAGGTGGTTTTGCCCAGATTTGTCCTGTCTGAGTGTTCAGCCATTAAGCAATCTTCGACACAAGAATTTTAATCACCACTGAAAATTAAATAAGGTCAAATTAGTATTAATTGTTGTAAATGCTTATATAGAACCTTCAGGTCAATTTTTTTTTTGGAGAAGTCCCACCTGTAAGAATTTTCAATTCAGCGGTTAGTGGATTATTTTAATAAAAATAGTTAAAGGCTAATTTTCCAAAGTCACAAAAACCTGGGATTGAAATAAAGTTAAACAAAAATTTTAAATAGCTTTCTCTATCTAAAGTCAAAAAACATTTTTT
>JAFMOC010000167.1:5000-15000 GCA_019802505.1 Corydoras sp. C115
GTTCTCCCTGTGTCCACATGGGTCCTTAAACATGGATTCAAGGTGGATTGGCTGCTCTAAATTGCCCCTATCTAAATGACCTCTATATAGTGTGGGAGTGGGAGTGTGTGCACAGTGATGGATTGGTGCCCTCTCCTGGCTGTATCTGTCAATGTCAATGGAGAAACCCCCTAGCCACGCCCCCCTGACCCTAATTTAAGATTAAGCCGAAGATAACGAGTCTGACAAAATGAGTGGAAAATTCCACTGTGGCTGAAAGCGTGTTTGGGCGGAGCCTGTAAACGGGTGGCAGGGGCAGGAAGGCTGATGAGGGGTGGCAGGTGTTTCCTGACCTGACCTGCCTTGCCGCTCATGCCTCCCGTTCACAGGCTCCAACCAATCGGGTTCTCGCGCCACAGAAACCCATTTCTGTTTTGGTTTTAGAGACGGATTTAAAAAAAAGAAAAGACTAAACGGATCACATGACTCCATCTCAGAGCAAAAATCCCTAAAGTAACGTTTTGCAAACTAAAAAAAACACACCATGCATACAGTGAAGCACGGTGGTGGCAGCATTATGATGTGTACTCGTTTGTATAATAGGACGCGTGGGGGGAAACTGGGAAGGACCAAAAATACCTTACAGCAGGAACTTTTAACAGAGTGTGTACTATCCCGTCAGTTAGTGTCCAACTCTCAGATTCTCTATAAAAAAAACTTTCCCTAAAAACCTTGGACTGTGGGAGGAAACCGGATCCGCTTTATCCTCTACTAGAGTCACGGCGGGTTCCCCATGTCCATCCAGGGGAGAACGTTTCGAGCGCTGGGCAGATACACCCAGGACAAAAAGACTTGATCCATGTTTTTGGACTGTGGGAGAAAACCGGAGAACCCGGAGGAAACCCACGCGGACACGGGGAGAACATGGAAACTCCACCCAGATGGGGATTCGAACCGGGAATCCCTAGCGCTGAGAGGAGAACATGCTAAACCACTAAGCCACCGTGCTGCCCTATCCCATGAATCCATCCATCCATTATCTTCCGCTTTATCCTCTATTAGGGTCGCGGTGGGGTTCCCCATGCCCATCCAGGGGAGAACGTCTCGGGCGCTGGGCAGATACACCCAGGACAGGGGGGCAATCTATCACTGGACACACACTCACTCACACAGACACACTGTATATGGGGCAATTTGGAGAACTCAATTGATCTTGATCCATGTTTTTTGGACTGTGAGAGGAAACCGGACAACCCGGAGGAAACCCATGCGGACACGGGGAGAACATGGAAACTCCACCCAGATGGGGATTCGAACCGGGAATCCCTAGCGCTGAGAGGCAAATGTCGCAGGGAAGGGGGTGTTCGGGGGGGGGGGAAGGTGTTCCCCATGCCCATCCAGGGGAGAACGTCTCGGGCGCTGGGCAGATACACCCAGGACAGGAGGGCAATCTATCACTAGACACTCACTCACGCAGACACACACTATATGGGGCAAATTCAATTGACCTTGATCCATGTTTTTTGGTCTGTGAGAGGAAACCGGAGAACCCGGAGGAAACCCACGCGGACACGGGGAGAACATGGAAACTCCACCCAGATGGGGATTCGAACCGGGAATCCCTAGTGCTGAGAGGCAAACGTCGCAGGGGGGGGGGGTGTTCCCCATGCCCATCCAGGGGAGAACGTCTCGGGCGCTGGGCAGATACTGTAGACCCAGGACAGGGGGCAATCACACTCACTCACAATGATTCCATTTTAAAACACATGGACGCTGGGGGCTTGTTTTTGAGACACGTGCCACTGAATGGAACGTCCACCGCGCCCCTCTCACTGAACGGAACGTCCACCGCTCCCCTCTCACTGAATGGAACGTCCACCACAACCCTCTCACTGAATGGAACGTCCACCACGACCCTCTCACTGAATGGAACGTCCACCACGACCCTCTCACTGAATGGAACGTCCACCGCGCCCCTCTCACTGAATGGAACGTCCACCACGACCCTCTCACTGAATGGAACGTCCACCACGACCCTCTCACTGATGGAACGCGACCCTCTCACTGAATGGAACGTCCACCACGACCCTCTCACTGAATGGAACGTCCACCACGACCCTCTCACTGAATGGAACGTCCACCACGACCCTCTCACTGAATGGAACGTCCACCGCGCCCCTCTCACTGAACGGAACGTCCACCGCGCCCCTCTCACTGAATGGAACGTCCACGGCGCCCCTCTCACTGAATGGAACGTCCACCGCGCGGTCCCTCTCACTGAACGGAACGTCCACCGCGCGGTCCCTCTCACTGAACGGAACGTCCACCGTGCCCCTCTCACTGAACGGAACGTCCACCGTGCCCCTCTCACTGAACGGAACGTCCACCACGACCCTCTCACTGAATGGAACGTCCACCGTGCCCCTCTCACTGAATGGAACGTCCACCACAACCCTCTCACTGAATGGAACGTCCACCACGACCCTCTCACTGAATGGAACGTCCACCACGACCCTCTCACTGAATGGAACGTCCACCGCGCCCCTCTCACTGAATGGAACGTCCACCGCGCCCCTCTCACTGAACGGAACGTCCACCGCGCGGTCCCTCTCACTGAACGGAACGTCCACCGCGCGGTCCCTCTCACTGAATGGAACGTCCACCCTCCACCGGAACGTCCACCGTGCCTCTCATTGAATGGAAACGACCCTCTCCACGTCCACGACCCTCTCACTAAATGGAACGTCCACCACGACCCTCTCACTGAATGGAACGTCCACCACGACCCTCTCACTGAATGGAACGTCCACCACGACCCTCTCACTGAATGGAACGTCCACCGCTCCCCTCTCACTGAACGGAACGTCCACCGTGCCCCTCTCACTGAACGGAACGTCCACCACGACCCTCTCACTGAATGGAACGTCCACCGCTCCCCTCTCACTGAATGGAACGTCCACCGCTCCCCTCTCACTGAACGGAACGTCCACCGCGCGGTCCCTCTCACTGAACGGAACGTCCACCGCCGCCCCCCTCTCACCTCGTCGGCGCCGGATCTGAAGATCAGGAGGTCGAAGGGAATGGCCGCCACGATGTCGATGAGGAACCAGCCTTTGAAGTAGTGCTGGGCGATGCGTCCCGGGTGACTGACCACCTCGTCGTTGCGATTGACGTACGTGGTCCTGAAGTTGATGACGATGTCCACGATGAACATGACGTCCACCACCAGGTCCACCACGTTGAGCGGGCTGCAGGCGTAGCCGCAGGCGCGCCGGCCCTCGTCCTCGTGCTCGCTGAGCAGGAAGGCGGCGCTGTACGGCGTGAAGACGGCCGTGTAGAGGACGAGCAGCAGGATCAGCCAATCCCACACCGCCTTGAACGGGCTGTAGTGCAGGACGGTCCACTTGTGGATGCGGGGGGCCTGCAGCTTGTATTCGGGGAGGACATCGGCGCCCAGGGACAGGACCTTCAAACAAGAAACGAATAGAACAGTCTGATCGTAAAATACTGAAACGTTAGGCCACGCCCCCTTCATACTATCTCCATCATCTATGTCCTCCACTATCATATAGTTGGACTTTGTAGTTCTACAATTACAGACTGTAGTCCATCTGTGTTCTTTGTTGTTGTTAGAACCCCTGTCGGTTCTCAGGAGCATCACAGAACAGGTATCATTTGGGTGCTGGATTGTTGATGGTCAGTTCTGCAGTGACACTGCTGGGATAGGACTAATCCACCCATTATCTTCTGCTTTATCCTATATTAGGGTTGTGTGTGTGTGTGGGGGGGGGGGTTCCCCATGCCCATCCAGGGGAGAACTTTTCGGGCGCTGGGCAGATACACCCAGGACAGGGCGCCAATCTATCGCTGGGCACACACTCACTCACACAGACACACTCTATATGGGGCAATTTGGAGAACTCAATTGACTCGATCCATGTTTTTGGACTGTGGGAGGAGAACCGGAGAACCCGGAGGAAACCCACGCGGACACGGGAAGAACATGGAAACTCCACCCAGATTGGGATCCCAACCGGGGATCCCCAGCGCTGAGAGGAGAACATGCTAAACCACTGAGCCACCATGCTGCCAGATAGCACTAATGCCCCCACCCAATGCTTGGCACTTCTCCTCTCAGCTCTAGGAATTCCCGGTTCGAATCCCCATCTGGGTGGAGTTTCCATGTTCTCCCCGTGTCCGCATGGGTTTCCTCCGGGTTCTCCGGTTTCCTCCCACGGCCAAATAATATGGATTGAAGGTGGATTGGCTGATCTAAATGGCCCCGATAGCGTGAATGGCATGTTCTCCTCTCAGCGCTGGGGATTCCCGGTTCGAATCCCCATCTGGGTGGAGTTTCCATGTTCTCCCCGTGTCCGCGTGGGTTTCCTCCGGGTTCTCCGCTTTCCTCCCACAGTCCAAAAAACATGGATCAAGTCAATTGAGTTCTCCAAATTGCCCCATATAGAGTGTGTCTGTGTGAGTGAGTGTGTGTCCAGCGATAGATTGGCGTCCTGTCCTGGGTGTATCTGCCCAGCGCCCGAAACGTTCTTCCCCTGGATGGGCATGGGGAACCCCCCCCACGACCCTAATAGATGGATGGATGGAAGGTGAATTGGCTGATCTAAATTGCCCCATATAGAGTGTGTCTGTGTGAGTGAGTGTGTGTCCAGCAATAGATTGGCGTCCTGTCCTGGGTGTATCTGCCCAGAGCGCCAAACCTTTCCATCTTGGTGGGTATGAGGAACCACCCCCACCCCCCACCCCCCACCCCCCACAACCCTTGTATAGGATTAAGTGTAATGGATGGAGGTTGAATGGATGGCGGCGGGGAGCAGCTGTTTATCCTCCTCCTCCATTTTGTAAACACACACTCGTACCGCTCAGAGCGCCGCAACGACATTCACAAACAGGGATGACGTCCGGCGCCGGGGACCATGGCAACTATCGGTTCCCATAGCAACCACGATCGATCAGGGGACATCAGAGATGTACAAAACATAGGGACGTAGAGGCATCTCAACTCTCCCTGTACGTCAGCGTGAGCGTGAGAGAGTGGACGGATCTGAAGGGTCTGAAGGGTCTCTGAAGGGTCCTCGCGGTGCATCGGGGGCCCGAGGTCGGGGGCCCGCCCTGGACGGAGGAACGGGTTTCAATAGCGCCGGGTTGTCACTAAATCAGATCAGCGTCCTGCTCCTTCCACACGGACCGACACGCGCCGAGACCGAGGTCCCATGATTCAGTCTGAGCTCTTTTCTGTGGGGCACGCTGGCTTGGTGGTTTGGCATGTTCTCCTCTCGGCGCTGGGGGTTCCCGGTTCGAATCCCATATGGGTGGAGTTTCCATGTTCTCCCCGTGGGTTAGGGTTAGGGTTAGGGTTATCCCATAGGGTTACAGTGGGTTGCAAAAGTATTCATACCCCTTGAACTTTTCCATATTTTGTCACATTACAACCACAAACATTATCGGGTTCACTGGAATTTAATGTGAAAGACCAACACAAAAGTGGTATAACAATTGTGAAGTGGAAGGAAAATTATACATGAATCAACATTTTTTTTACAAATAAAAAACTGAAAAGTGCGACGTGCAAAAGTATTCAGCCCCCCTGAGTCAATACTTTGTGGAGCCACCTTTTGCTGCAATTACAGCTGCAAGTCTTTTAGGGTATGTCTCCACTAGCCTTTGCACATCTAGTGACTGAAATTCTTGCCCATTCCTCCTTGCAAAACAGCTCAAGCTCAGTCAGATTGGATATGGAGAGCGTTTGTGACACAGCAGTTTTGAGATCTTGCCACAAATTCTCAATTGGGTTTAGGTCTGGACTTTGACTAGGCCATTCTAACACATGAATATTCTTTTTTTTAAACCACTCCATTGTAGCTCTGGCTTTATGTTTAGGGTCGTTGTCCTGCTGGAAGGTGAACCTCCGCCCCAGTCTCAAATCTTTTGCTGACTCCAACAGGTTTTTCTTCCAAGATTGCCCTGTATTTGGCTCCATCCATCTTCCCATCAACTTTGACCAACTTCCCGGGGTCCCCCCCCCCCTGCTGAGAGAAGCACCCCCCAGAGCATGATGCTGCACCATGGGATATTTGACAGTGGGGATGGTGTTTTCAGAGTGATTTGCAGTGTTTATTCTCCGCCACACATAGCGTTTTGGCATTGTGGCCAAAAAGTTCAATTTGGTCTCGTCTGACCAAGCACCTTCTTCCACATGTTTGCTGTGTCCTCAACATGGCTTCTGGCAAACTGCCAATGGGACTTCTTATGGTTTTCTTTTAACAATGGCTTCCTCCTTGCCCACTCTTCCATAAAGACCACATTTGTTTAGTGCACGACTAATTGTTGTCCTGTGGACAGTTTTCCCCCACCTGATGGCTGTGGCTCTCTGCATTCATCCAGAGTCACCATGGCCCTCTTGGCTGCCTCTATGATCAGTGATCTCCTTGTTCGGCCTGTAAGTTTAGGGTGGACGGCCCTTGTCTTGGCAGGTTTTACTTGTGGTGCCATACTCTTGTCCATTTCCGGATGATGGATTGAACAGTGCTCCGTGAGATGTTCAAAGCTTTTGGAAATCTTTTTTATAACCTAAGCCTGCTTTAAACGTTCTCCAAAAACCATATTCCTAACCTGTCTGGTGTGTTTCTTTGACTTCATGATGCTGTTTGCTCCCCAATATTCTCTTAACCAACATCTGAAGGCCGTCACCCCCACTATTGAGTGTCAGCTGTATTTGTACTGAGATTAGATTACACACAGGTGGACCCTAATAGACAGGATAAACGGAAGATTTGAGTCATTAGCCTCATCAGGCAACTTCTGAATGGCAATTTGTTGCACTCAGGGAAAAGGGGGCTGAATACTTTTGCACGGCACTTTTTCAGTTTTTTATTTGTAAAAAAAATGTTGATTCATGTATAATTTTCCTTCCACTTCACAATTGTATACCACTTTGTGTTGGTCTTTCACATTAAATTCCAGTGAAATATATTTATTTTTGTGGTTGTAATGTGACACAAATATGGAAAAGTTCAAGGGGTATGAATACAGTTTGCAGTTCAGACTCTCCATCTGGGTGGAGTTTCCATGTTCTCCCCGTGTCCGCAGTGGGTTTCCTCCGGGTTCTCCGGTTTCCTCCCACAGTCCAAAACATGGATCAAGTCAATTGAAAAGTTCTCCAAATTGCCCCCATATAGAGTGTGTCTGTGTTATGAGTGAGTGTGTGTCCAGCGTGATAGATGGCGTCCTGTCCTGGGTGTATCTGCCCAGCACCCTGAAAAACGTTCTCCCCTGGATGGGCATGGGGAACCCCCCCCCACCCCCCCAGCGCCCCACGACCCTAATAGAGGATAAAACGGAAGATAATGGATAAATGAATTCCGGGCGGCACGGTGGCTTAGTGGTTTAGCATGTTCTCCTCTCAGCGCTGGGGATTCCCAGTTCAAATCCGCATCTGGGTGGAGTTTCCATGTCTTCCCCGTGTCCGCGTGGGTTTCCTCCGGGTTCTCCAGGTTTCCGCCCACAGTCCAAAAACATGGATCAAGTCAATTGAGTTCTCCAAATTGCCCCATATAGAGTGTGTGTGTGTGAGTGAGTGTGTGCCCAGCGATAGATTGGCGTCCTGTCCTGGGTGTATCAGCCCAGCGCCCGAAACGTTCTCCCCTGGGTGGGCATGGGGAACCCCACCGCGACCCCAATAGAGGATAAAGCAGAAGATAATGGATGGATTTCAGGGAGAACACACGCTGTGAAGAGGGTGCTACTTACAGGACGATCGTTCTGTCTCACCGTGGACATTTCCGTCTCCGGCAGTGGAACCCAGAACAGACTGACAGTGTGACACAATCTGTCACTGCCTCACACACACACACACACACACACACACACACACACCTGTGCACATGCACTCCTATAGAGCAGAAGCAGCAGCTCTGTAACATCTGCGGTGTTCGGATCGCGGAAAGTGTGACGAGTCACATCTGTACGTCTGTTATCAGACGATGCTATAAATAATTTAGGGCGTTGAGGACGAATGGACCGCAACAGCGAGCGGGAGAACATGAGTCAGTCACCCAGAATCAGACAAAGGGTTCGACACATCACGTGCCTCCGTTCGTCTCCACGCTCACCGAGGACTTTAAAAAAAAAAAAAAAAAACAACGACGAACGTTCCGTCCTGATGGCTGAGAACGTCAAGCGTCTCCGGTTTACATCATCAGCATGTCTGTAGACGCGAGAGGGAAACGAAGCATGGGCGGGGAACCCACACAGGCACAGGGAGGACATGCAGACTCCACGGAAGACTCCACGTCGTCACCCCACCGGGAATCCAACCAAAGGCAGAGAAATTATTATTGCCACTATTATCTAAATTGCCCCTATGTTTGTCTCTGTGTGCCCAGCGATGGATTGGCACCCTGTCATGCATGCATCTGCCCAGCACCCAAAACGTTCTCCTCTGGAAGGCCATGAGAACCCCCCCCCACTCGGGGGAGGTTAGCCAGTACTATTTTTGAGCAGCGGGAAAGGATAAGGGCTCCTTCTAGTGCCTTAACACGGTCAGTGCAGCGGAGTAGGGGGGGGGGGGGTTCCCCATGCGGGCAGATACACCCAGGACAGGACGCCAATCTATCGCTGGGCACACATTCACTCACATAGACACACTCTATATGGGGGCAATTTGGAGACCTTGGGAACCCTGAGGAAACCCACGCGGACACAGGGAGGACATGGAAACTCCACCCAGATTGGGATTCGAACCGGGAATCCCCAGCGCTAAGAGGAGAACATGCCAAACACTAAGCCCGCCCTTCTTACACCTTTTATATTTATATATATTTGATTTATTTTTCTGTAGGTTGAACGTATGATGTCATTTATTTAACTCCACGTTCCACCACCCTGTTACCTTTAACACGTTAACACCTTTAACACTGCTGCGGAACCAGGTGAGGAAGCAAACACCTTTAGATCAACACGTTTGGAAACCTACATGTGCTTTTTTTTGCTAATTGTGCATATTTATAGCCCGAGCGGCGTGTGATGGCAACAGCAATAAAAACCAAAAAGAGAAATAAAGACCATAAAGAGAAATAAAAACCATAAAGAGAAATAAAAACCAAAAAGAGAAATAAAAACCAAAAAGAGCAATAAAAACAAAAAGAGAAATAAAAAACAAAAAGAGCAATAAAAACAAAAAGAGAAATAAAAACCAAAAAGAGAAATAAAAACAAAAAGAGAAATAAAAACCAAAAAGAGAAATAAAAATCAAAAAGAGCAATAAAAACCAAAAAGAAAAATAAAACCAAAAAGAGAAATGAAAATCAAAAAGAGAAATAAAACCATAAAGAGAAATAAAAACCATAAAGAGAAATAAAAACCATAAAGAGAAATAAAAACAAAAAGAGAAATAAAAACCATAAAGAGAAATAAAAACCATAAAGAGAAATAAAAATCAAAAAGAGAAATAAAAACCATAAAGAGAAATAAAAAACATAAAGAGAAATAAAACCAAAAAGAGAAATAAACACCAAAAAGAGCAATAAAGAGAAAAAAACCATAAAGAGAAATAAAAACCATAAAGAGAAATAAAAACCAAAAAAAGAAATAAAACCATAAAGAGAAATAAAAATCAAAAAGAGAAATAAAAACCATAAAGAGAAATAAAAACCATAAAAAGAGAAATAAAACCATAAAGAGAAATAAAAATCAAAAAGAGAAATAAAAACCATAAAGAGAAATAAAAACCAAAAAGAGAAATAAAAACCATAAAAAGAAATAAAACCATAAAGAGAAATAAAAACCAAAAAGAGAAATAAAAACCATAAAGAGAAATAAAAACCATAAAGAGAAATAAAAACCATAAAAAGAAATAAAACCAAAAAGAGAAATAAAAACCAAAAAGAGCAATAAAAACCAAAAAGAGAAATAAAAACCATAAAGAGAAATAAAACCAAAAAGAGAAATAAAAACCAAAAAGAGAAATAAAACCATAAAGAGAAATAAAAAACAAAAAGAGAAA
>JAFMOC010000167.1:30000-40000 GCA_019802505.1 Corydoras sp. C115
GTGTCCAGTGATAGATTGCCCCCCTGTCCTGGGTGTCTGCCCAGCGCCCGAAACGTTCTCCCCTGGATGGGCATGGGGAACCCCCCCCCCCCCCCCCCCCACGACCCTAATAGAGGTTAAAGCAGAAGATAATGGATGAATGAATTATTATTATAAGCGTGCAGACGGCACGGTAGTTTAGTGGTTTAACACGTTCTCCTCTCAGCTCTAGGGATTCCCGGTTCGAATCCCCATCTGGGTGGAGTTTCCATGTTCTCCCCGTGTCTGCGTGGGTTTCCTCCGGGTTCTCCGGTTTCCTCCCACAGTCCAAAAACATGGATCAAGTCAACTGAGTTCTCCAAATTGCCCCATATAGAATGTGTATGTGTCTGTGTGAGTGAGTGTGTGCCCAGCGCCCGAGATGTTCTCCCCTGGATGGGCATGGGGAACACACCCGCGACCCTCATATAGGATAAAGCTTGAGATAATGAATGAATGAATGGTATAGAACATGTGAAGGAACCGACATTAAAGCCGACTTTGACTTTAACTTGGACTTTGATTAATTAGCTGCAGAAGGCGCCATGATTGTGGAGGTTATTTCTGACTGGCGCTCAGCGGGCATCCTGCCGCAAACACGCGCAGAAGAGCTCCCCGCCCGCCCGCCCGCCCGCCGCCAACGCTCACGATCCGTCCATCTGCCCGAGCGAAGGGACCCGCGAGCCGCACCACCGGCCGGATGACGGACAGCGAGGGGGTCTGTGACGGACGCCGTGCCGCCCCCCGCCCCCCCCCCCCCCCCGACGCTGTTCCCCCACCTCGGCGCGCGCTCGGCGTTAATTGATTTGCTCGTCACACGATCACACGTCGGGTTCGTTATCACGTCGGCAAATCTGCTCGACCGTGTTGCCTAGCAGCCACCGAGTCGCAGCCGAAGTTGGCCGAGTTTACTCAGCGAGGGGTTGGAACGGGGACGGGGACGCGGACGGGGACGGGGACGGGGACGGGGACGAGGACGGGGACGAGGACGGGGACGAGGACGGGGACGAGGACGGGGACGGGGACGGGGACGGGGACGGGGACGAGGACGGGGACGGGGACGGGGACGAGGACGGGGACGAGGACGGGGACGGGGACGGGGACGGGGACGGGGACGAGGACGGGGACGGGGACGGGGCGCATGGACACACCACGAAAACACCTCCGGACATGAAATGAAAGCTATGACACAAACAAAACCTCCATTACGGTCCACTTAATCCCATACAGGGGTCACGGGGGAGTGAAGGGGGGGGGACCCAGGACCCAAGGACAGGCCAATCTATCTGTGTGCACACACACACCCTCACACATACCATGTAGGGGCAATTTAGATAGGGGCAATTAAGAGCGGCCAATTCACCTTGAATAACTGTTTTTTGACTGTGGGAGGAAACCGAGTCGGCACGGTGGCTTAGTGGTTTAGCATGTTCTCCTCTCAGCGCTAGGGATTCCCGGTTCGAATCCCAAGCTGGGTGGAGTTTCCATGTTCTCCCCGTGTCCGTGTGGGTTTCCACCGGGTTCTCCGGTTTCCTCCCACAGTCCAAAAACATGGATCAAGTCAATTGAGTTCTCCAAATTGCCCCATATAGAGTGTGTGTGTGTGTGTGTGAGAGAGTGTGTGTCCAGTGAAAGATTGGCGTCCTGTCCTGTGTGTATCTGCCCAGGGCCCGAAACGTTCTCCCCTGGATGGGCAGGGGTCACGGGTGAGGGGGGGGGGGACCCAGGACCCAAGGACAGGCCAGTCTATCTGTGTGCACACACACACACACACATACCATGTAGGGGCAATGTAGATAGGGGCAATTAAGAGCAGCCAATTCACCTTGAATAACTGTTTTTTGACTGTGGGAGGAAACCGAGTCGGCACGGTGGCTTAGTGGTTTAGCATGTTCTCCTCTCAGCGCTAGGGATTCCCGGTTCGAATCCCAATCTGGGTGGAGTTCCTATGTTCTCCCCGTGTCCGTGTGGGTTTCCTCCACACAGTTCAAAGACATGGATCAAGGTCAATTGAGTTCTCCAAATTGCCCTATATAGAGTGTGTCTGTGTGAGTGAGTGTGTCCAGCGATAGATTGGTGCCCTGTCCTGGGTGTATCAATTGAATTGCTTCTAGGCGGCACGGTGGCTTAGTGGTTGGCATGTTCTCCTCTCTGCACTAGGGGTTCCCGGTTCGAATCCCCATCTGGGTGGAGTCTCCACGTTCTCCCCGTGTCCGCGTGGGTTTCCTCCGGGTTCTCCGCTTTCCTCCCACAGTCCAAAAACATGGATCAAGGTCAATTGAGTTCTCCAAATTGCCCCATATAGAGTGTGTCTGTGTGTGAGAGAGTGTGTGTCCAGTGATAGATTGGTGTCCTGTTCTGGGTCTATCTGCCCAGCGCCCGAAACGTTCTCCCCTGGATGGTCATGGGGAAACCCCCCCCCCCACCCACCCCGCGCGACCCTAATAGAGGATAAAGTGGGAGATAATGGAGGAAACCGAAGAACCCGGAGGAAACACACAGAGACACGGGGAGAAATTGGAAACTCCACCCAGATTGGGATTCGAACCTGGATCCCCCGAACCGTGAGACGGGCGTGCCGAGCTGAGCGCTACCCCACGGTGCCACACAGAGGAAGAGCGTGCAGTTTAGCGATGACATAAATCTGGTTGCGCTGCGGATGGATGTTCTGCGGTCTCCCGCCACAGTTTCACCTCAGAATCAGAGAACAGCGTCAGAAATGATGAAAGTCTAACCCTCGAATACAAAAACCCCGCTGAGCTGAGGTTGAGTTATGGCTTAACTCTGACTTAAATAAACCCCATCTGTTTCTGCCCTCACTAGGGGTGAGCTGCAATATTCGCTGATTCGACGATTCGATTCGGAGAACCGTAGTCGACTATGAACCTCATAGTCGAATGTACCATTTTGACCACATGGGGGCGCCCATGGCTGCTGCTAAGCATTAGTTTTTACATGAAATGTCTTTGTTTTCGTTATATATATATATAGCTTTTTGTCAAATACAATCATCCTAATTTCTGTTAAAAAAATGTTTTAATGATGTGTGCACTTTAACAATAGGCTACACATTAATAAACTCCCCCTGCAGTTAGTTGCACATTCTAAATGAGCAGAAAAACAAGTAAAATATAAAAACCACGCTTATAGCGCCATCTTGTGGTGAAATTTTAACTGATTCGACTATCAGTCGACTATAGGGAAAATATGACGAATCAGATTCGACTATGAAAATCCTTAGTTGAAGACACCTCTAGCACTCACACTTCATCATCAGCGTCACACTGATGGACTTTGTAGTTCTACAGACACAGACTGTAGTCCATCTGTTAACACTCTATTTTTTTAATTTAAGTTTTATTATTGCTTTAAGGGCGGCACGGTGGCTTAGTGGTTTAGCACATTCGCCTCTCAGCGCTAGGGATTCCCGGTTCGAATCCCCATCTGGGTGGAGTTTCCATGTTCTCCCCGTGTCCGCGTGGGTTTCCTCCGGGTTCTCCGGTTTCCTCCCACAGTCCAAAAACATGGATCAAGTCAATTGAGTTCTCCAAATTGCCCCCTATAGAGTGTGTCTGTGTGAGTGAGTGTGTGCCCAGCGATGGATTGGCGCCCTGTCCTGGGTGTATCTGCCCAGCGCCCGAGATGTTCTCCCCTGGATGGGCATGGGGAACCCCACCGCGACCCTAATAGAGGATAAAGCGGGAGATAATGAATGAACTTTTATTATTGCTTTAAGGGCGGCACGGTGGCTTAGTGGTTAGCATGTTCTCCTCTCAGCGCTAGGGATTCCCGGTTCGAATCCCCATCTGGGTGGAGTTTCCATGTCCTCCCCGTGTCCGTGTGGGTTTCCTCCGGGTTCTCCGGTTTCCTCCCACAGTCCAAAAACATGGATCAAGTCAATTGAATTCTCCAAATTGCCCCATATAGAGTGTGTCTGTGTGAGTGAGTGTGTGCCCAGCGATGGATTGGCGTCCTGTCCTGGGTGTATCTGCCCAGCGCCCGAAGCGTTCTCCCTTGAATGGGCATGGGGAACCCCCCCCCGCGCGACCCTAATAGAGTATAAAGCAGGAGATAATGAATGAATGAATTATTTATTGCTTTACTTGGTAAATGTAAATATTACTAAAAAGAAGTGTTTACTTTTGATTCCATCCATCCATTATCTTCAGCTTTATCCTCTACAAGGGTCGGGGGGGGGGGGGGGGGGGGGGGGGGGGGGGGGGGGGGGGGGGGGGGGGGGGGTTCCCCATGCCCATCCAGGGGAGAACGTTTTGGGTGCTGGGCAAATACACCCAGAACAGGACGCCAATCTATCACTGGGTATACATTCACTCACACAGACACACTCTATATGGGGCAATTTGGAGAACTCAACTCTCTCACTCTCTCACACACACACGCTATATGGGGCAATTTGGCTCGACGTTTAAAACAACTTATGTGAATATCCGATGGCTCCGCAGATAAATCAGCAGGATTAGTAACGGGGTGAGACCGTCGACGGGGACATCGCTTTGTGGGTCAGATAACTGGGTCGATGAGGTACGAACTGGGTCGGTACTCCGTTACAGAGGCATTTGGTTCGGGGATGTGAACCTGAAGGGCAAATATCTGTGTGAGATTCAGTTTTCTAAAAACTTTAACCCGGACTTTCAGAAGATGAGAGCGTGTATGAGCACATTCCCTCCCCATAACGATATTAATTACATACAGTATTATAATATCCATCCATCCATTATCTTCCGCTTTATCCTCTATTAGGGTCGCGGGGGGGGGTTCCCCATGCCCATCCAGGGGAGAACGTTTCAGGCGCTGGGCAGATAGACCCAGGACAGGGGGGGCAATCTATCGCTGGGCACACACTCACTCACACACACTCTATATGGGGCAATTTGGAGAACTCAATTGACTTGATCCATGTTTTTGGACTGAGGGAGGAAACCGGAGAACCCGGAGGAAACCCACGCGGACACGGGGAGAACATGGAAACTCCACCCAGATGGGGATTTGAACCGGGAATCCCTAGCACTGAGAGGAGAACATGCTAAACCACTAAGACACCGTGCCGCACATATAACCCCACATATACAACAGTTGCTACAACTACTATAATCCCACATAAACAACAGTTGTTACAACTACTATAATCCCACATATACAACAATTGCTACAACTACTATAATCCCACATACACAACAATTGCTACAACTACAATAATCCCACATAAACAACAGTTGTTACAACTACTATAATCCTTCAAAAACAACAGTTGTTACAACTACTATAATCCCACATAAACAACAATTGCTACAACTACTATAATCCCATTTATACAACAATTGCTACAACTACTATTATCCCACATAAACAACAGTTGTTACAACTACTATAATCCCATTTATACAACAATTTCTACAACTACTATAATCCCACATAAACAACAGTTGTTACAACTGCTATAATCCCACATATACAACAATTGCTACAACTACTATAATCCCACATATACAACAATTGCTACAACTACAATAATCCCACATAAACAACAGTTGTTACAACTACTATAATCCCACAAAAACAACAGTTGTTACAACTACTATAATCCCACATAAACAACAATTGCTACAACTACTATAATCCCATTTATACAACAATTGCTACAACTACTATTATACCACATAAACAACAATTGCTACAACTACTATAATCCCACATAAACAACAGCTGCTACAACTAATATAATCCCACATATACAACAATTGCTACAACTACTATAATCCCACATAAACAACAGCTGCTACAACTAATATAATCCCACATAGACAACAATTGCTACAACTACTATAATCACACATAAACAACAGTTTTTACAACTACTATAACCCCTTATAAACAGTGGTTGCCACAACTACTGTAAACCCTCACAAACAATAGTAAGGTAGCAGTGCTCCTGCCATTGATTTGGCGTACCTCACTATGTTAATAACCCTTTATTTAATCTTTACAATTACAAAAATTGTTAGTCTATACATATTTGAATTTCTACTTTTAATTCACAAAACTACAATGTCCCTTTTTCTTGCTGTATTTATTTTTTTATATTGTTTTTTAAAAGCAGCGCAGCAGTCCTGTTGCAGGCAGCAAGTGAGCTGGGTGCAATTTATCTCATTACTCTGATCTTGAGGACTAACAAGTGTCGGAAAGAGCTATATATAAAACATCACCCCCGTGGTTCACAATCAGACGGCCTCCCACCGGGGCGAGGGAGCCACACAAATAGATCGGGAGAGTCAGAGAGAGAGAGAGAGAGAGAGAGAGAGAGATGTGACAGAGCAGCATGTCAGGCTGAGAGAGAAAAGTAGTGATTGAGTGAAAAGCTTCGTTAAATAAACGAATACAAAGCAACGCGGAACCGTCGTGGAGGTGTGCATCAGAATCAGAATCAGAATCTCTTTATTGTCATTATACCAGGTACAACAAAATTAAGGTGCCATACTTTTCGGTGTCACACACTTAAATTTACACAGATAAAGAGATTTAAAAGAGAACACCATAATTTCACAATTTACAAAAAATTTTGAAAGAAAGAAAGAATTTATTTACAAGAGTGAATTTGTATTTATATTAGGGCTGTATTCAACTACAGATTTTCGTAGTCAAATCTGATTCGTCAGATTTTCCCTATAGACGACTGATAGTCGAATCAGTTAAAATTTCACCACAAGATGGCGCTATAAGCATAGTTTTTTTTTTTTTAAGTTATATATTTTACTTGTTTTTCTAACAAAAGAAAACCTTTTTTTTGTTTTTTGGTTTTTTTTTCTAGAAATTAGGATGATTTTATTTGACAAAGGCGGCACGGTGGTTTAGTGGTTAGCACGTTCGCCTCTCAGCGCTAGGGATTCCCGGTTCGAATCCCCATCTGGGTGGAGTTTCCATGTTCTCCCCGTGTCTGCATGGGTTTCCTCCGGGTTCTCCGGTTTCCTCCCAAAAACCAAAAACATGGATCAAGTCAATTGAATTCTCAAAAATTGCCCCATATAGAGTGTGTCTGTGTGAGTGAGTGTGTGCCCAGCGATGGATTGGCGCCCTGTCCTGGGTCTATCTGCCCAGCGCCCGAGACGTTCTCCCCTGGATGGGCATGGGGAACCCCACCGCGACCCTAATAGAGGATAAAGCGGGAGATAATGAATGAATGAATGAATTATTTGACCAAAGGCTATATATATAACGAAAACAAAGACATTTCATGTAAAAACTAATGCTTAGCAGCAGCCATGGGCGCCCCCATGTGGTCAAAATGGTACATTCGACTATGAGGTTCATAGTCGACTACGGTTCTCCGAATCGAATCGTCGAATCAGCGAATATTGCAGCTCACCCCTAATTTATATATTGCACGTTCAAAAATTGCACGTTCAAAAAGTGAATTATGACTGTAAAAAATTTACAACGCACCATTCAGTGTTCGTACAGCGGTTGGGTAGAAGCTATTTCTGCGCCGGTTTGTTTTAGTCGACCTGATGGTAGCAGTTCTAGAAGACGCTGACCGGGGAGAGAATTGTCTGTAATAATTTTGTGAGCTCTCTGCATGAGAAACGTGAAATAGGAAGGAAACTTCAGCCTCCCATGCACCACGCATACGGCCTTTTATTTAAAAAAAACGGCTTTAAACTCCACCCCCCTCACACACACACACACACACACACACACACGAACTTAACGATGACTGAAGGGGATGTGGTCAAATCATATTTCCATCAAAAATCATTTGCATCATTTTACGTGACACCCCCCCCCCACCACCACCTCCATCCCCCCCACCACCACCTCCACCCCCCCCCCTCCCCCCACCCTCCACCAAACCCAAGCGGCTTTGCAAAACAAATGAGAGCTGCAACGTGAGCAAAAAGCCGAGCGCTGTATTATTAGAGTCCTCGTTTTTAAATACACACTCTGTGTTTTAAATACACACTCGCTGACCGGAGAGAAGACGAATCACACACTCCACGTTCTAAGTTCTGCGCTTAGCTTGAAAAACGTCTCGCCGCATCAGTGTCACTGCAGAACTGACAATAAGCAAATATCTCCTGACCAACAGAGAACAGAGAACCAACAGGGGACAAGCAACAACAAAGAACACAGACGGACTACGGTCTGCAATTATAAAACTACAACGTCCTTCTCTATGGTAAAGTGGAACTGGTGACATGGACGATAAGTGAAGGGGGGCGTGTCCAAACTGTGGGGACCTCATGTAATCCGGAGAACACGAAGCTGCTCCTCACAACGTAAATCATTAAGTTGAAGTGGAAATGTTGTATGGTTGCAGTTATGGGGCGGCACGGTGGCTTAGTGGTTTGGCATGTTCTCCTCTGAGCACTAGGGATTCCCGGTTCGAATCCCAATCTGTGTGGAGTTTCCATGTTCTCCCCCGTGTCCGCGTGGGTTTCCTCCCATAGTCCAAAAACATGGATCAAGTCAACTGAATTCTCCAAATTGCCCCATATAGAGTGTGTCTGTGTGAGTGAGTGTGTGCCCAGCGATAGATTGGCGTCCTGTCCTGGGTGTATCTGCCCAGCGCCCGAAACGTTCTCCCCTGGATGGGCATGGAGAACCCCCCCGCGACCCTATTATAGGATAAAGCGGAACATAATGGATGGATGGCGGCACAGTGGCTTAGTGGTTTAGCATGTTCTCCTCTCAGCGCTAGGGATTCCCGATTCGAATCCCAATCTGGGTGGAGTTTCCATGTTCTCCATGTTCTCCCCGTGTCCGCGTGGGTTTCCTCCGGGTTCTCCGGTTTCCTCCCACAGTCCAAAAACATGGATCAAGGTCAATTGAGTTCTCCAAATTGCCCCATATAGAGTGTGTCTGTGTGAGTGAGTGTGTGCCCAGTGATAGATTGGCGTCCTGTCCTGGGTGTATCTGCCCAGCGCCCGAAACGTTCTCCCCTGGATGGGCATGGGGAACCCCACCGCGACCCTAATAGAGGATAAAGCGGGAGATAATGGATGGATGCTTACAGTTATAAACATATAGGTTCTGATTAGGGGAAGATGATGGTAAATAATGTCTTTGTGAAGTCAAGAGAGCCACCAGAATTAAAACCTCCAACATTCAGATCACAAGCTCAACATCCTGAACCCCGAGCTTTTATAATGGGGTCCTATGAGAGGGGGAATAACAAGCACCAGCGTTCTGGACGGTCACAGGTTCCGTCGCTCAAATCTTTGATAGTCCGGTCTTAATGTTTTAAATATTGGGTCGCGGGGGGGAGCTCCCCATGCCCATCCAGGGGAGAACGTTTCGGGCGCTAGGCAGATACACCCAGGACAGGGCGCCAATCTATCACTGGGCACACAGACACGCACACACCCACACTCTACATGGGGCAATTTGGAGAACTCAATTGACCTTGATCCATGTTTTTGGACCGTGGGAGGAAAGCGGAGAACCCGGAGGAAACCCACGCGGACACGGGGAGAACATGGAAACTCCACCCAGATTGGGATCCGAACCGGGAATCCTTAGCGCTGAGAGGAGAACATGCTAAACCACTAAGCCACCGTGCCGCCTATGGGGCAATTTGGAGAACTCAATTGATCTTGATCCATGTTTTTGGACCGTGGGAGGAAACCGGAGAACCTGGAGGAAACCCACGCGGACACGGGGAGAACATGAAAAGTCCACCCAGATGGGGATCCGAACCGGGAATCCTTAGCGCTGAGAGGAGAACATGCTAAACCACTAAGCCGCCGTGCCACCCGTTAATTAACTGATTTCATTCATTCATTCATTATCTTCCACTTTATCCTCTATTAGGGTCGCGGTGGGGTTCCCCATGCCCATCCAGGGGAGAACGTCTCTGGCGCTGGGCAGATAGACCCAGGACAGGGCGCCAATCCATCGCTGGGCACACACTTACTCACACAGACACTCTATATGGGGCAATTTTGAGAATTCAATTCACCTTGACCTA
>JAFMOC010000167.1:45000-132500 GCA_019802505.1 Corydoras sp. C115
GGCCTTCACCTTTAACCCTGTTTATATATCAGACGACGGTAACCACAGCTGTCCATTACATTTCGGACCTTTGATCTGTGAGGCACCTGAACGCCACGGTGTATAAACAGGATCTCGGGGGACATTAGTGCTACGGCAACAGAAATCACACTTCCCTTCAAATTTTCCCTCTGTCTTTTATCAGCAGGGGGGAAAAAATGTGTCTCGAACAGATTATTTTCTCCAGTTCCCATTTTCGGAGCATCATCAGTCATCCTTGTCCTCCTTTCACCTTTATCCTGGCCTTCGCACGGTCTCCTGCCATCTCCCGAGACCTGCAGAAAGGGATGTGGACGTGATAAACTGCAGACCCGCACACCGAACAACAACGTTCACAGTCGCACCGCAGGGCATACGAGTACGAGGGGGAGTGATGCACAGGGCCGTGTGTAAACCGTCCTCACTGCGGCGTCTGCATCGTGTCCGAGTCGGATATATGAGACCAAGAACGTTCCCCCACCGACGGCTGACGAGGGGCTCGGAAGTGGACGCTCAGTCTGTTTGGATTCTTTCTGAATCGTAAAAACACTGGAGATGTTCTTCCGTCCGGCGGAACAGGCATGCTGACATTTCGCCGGCGATCCTAACAGAAACGGCCATTACGCTGTTATTAAAAAGCAAACGCGTGTCTGTAGAGGAAAGTTTAAAAATGAAATTGGGTTTTTCCCATCCATCATCTTCCGCTTTATCCTCTATTAGGGTCGCGGGTGGGGGGGGGGGTTCCCCATGCCCATCCAGGGGAGAACATTTCGGGAGCTGGGCAGATACACCCAGAACAGGGCGCCAATCTATTCGCTGGACACACACTCACTCACACAGACACACTCTATATGGGGCAATTTGGAGAACTCAATTGACCTTGATCCATGTTTTTTTGGACTGTGGGAGGAAACCGGAGAACCCGGAGGAAACCCACATGGACATCCGCCATGGCATCCATCCATCCATCCATTATCTTCCGCTTTATCCTCTATTAGGGTCGTGGGGGGTTCCCCATGCCCATCCAGGGTAGAACGTTTAGGGCACTAGGCAGATACACCCAGGACAGGACACCAATCTAAATATGGGGCAATTTGGAGAACTCAATTGACTTGATCCATGTTTTCGGACTGTGGGAGGAAACTGGAGAACCTGGAGGAAACCCACGTGGACACGGAACATGCAAAGTACACCCAGATTGGGATTCGCAGAGGGAATCCCCAGCGCTGAGGAGAACATGCTAAACCACTAAGCCACCGTGCCGCCCAAATCGGGTTATTCTTTATCTAAAAATAGTTTATGTGATAGGCAGCACGGTGGCTTAGTGGTCAGCACGTTCGCCTCTCAGCACTAGGGATTCCCGGTTCGAATCCCAATCTGGGTGGAGTTTCCATGTTCTCCCCGTGTCCGCGCGGGTCTCCTCCGGGTTCTCCGGTTTCCTCCCACAGTCCAAAAACATGGATCAAGCCAATTGAATTCTCCAAATTGCCCCATATAGAGTGTGTCTGTGTGAGTGAATGTGTGCCCAGCGATAGATTAGCGCCCTGTCCTGGGTGTATCTGCCCAGCGCCCGAAACGTTCTCCCCTGGATGGGCATGGGGAACCCCCCCCGCCCCACGACCCTAATAGAGGATAAAGTGGAAGATAATGAATGAATGAATGGTTTATGTGATTTATATAATGAAAGAGGGGAGTTACATTAGAAATAACAACTGGGTACAAAAGGGCGGCATGGTGGCTTAGTGGTTTAGCACGTTCTCCTCTCAGGACTAGGAATTCCCGGTTCGAATCCCCATCTGGATGGAGTTTCCATGTTCTCCCCGTGTCCGCGCGGGTCTCCTCCGGGTTCTTCGGTTTCCTCCCACAGTCCAAAAACATGGATCAAGCCAATTGAGTTCTCCAAATTGCCCCATATAGAGTGTGTCTGTGTGAGTGAGTGTGTGCCCAGCGATAGATTGGCGCCCTGTCCTGGGTGTATCTGCCCAGCGCCCGAAACGTTCTCCCCTGGATGGGCATGGGGAACCCCCCCGCCCCACATAGAGGATAAAGCGGGAGATAATGAATGAATGAATAGTTTATGTGATTTATATAATGAAAGAGGGGAGTTACATTAGAAATAACAACTGGGTACAAAAGGGCGGCACGGTGGCTTAGTGGTCAGCACGTTCTCCTCTCAGCACTAGGGATTCCCGGTTCGAATCCCCATCTGGATGGAGTTTCCATGTTCTCCCCGTGTCCGCGTGGGTTTCCTCCGGGTTCTCCGGTTTCCTCCCACAGTCCAAAAACATGGATCAAGCCAATTGAATTCTCCAAATTGCCCCATATAGAGTGTGTCTGTGTGAGTGAGTCTGTGCCCAGCGATAGATTGGCACCCTGTCCTGGGTGTGTCTGCCCAGCGCCCGAAACGTTCTCCCCTGGATGGGCATGGGGAACCCCACCACGACCCTAATAGAGGATAAAGTGGGAGATAATGAATGAATGAACTGGGTACAAATCATCTCCATGCTGCTCGTTAGTCCAATGACGTCTTGGAAGCTGTATATAATCGACATTAACGTTGTTCTATATAAACAGTACTATATAACTGGATGGAAAGACCTCGGTCCTGGACCAGCCGGCCTGAGGACAGAGGCTGTTTTGAAGTGTTTTATCTCTCTCGCATACCTCCAGCTGCACTGGTCTGACCGCCGGGCTCTGGAGCTGATAACTCGGCCGTACAGCGGCGCACACGCACACGCTCACGCGCTCGCCAGATAAGAGCCGGCCGGGACATACTGTACATCACAAACTGTGGACACGATGCATTCTGAGCCGCCGAACACCCAGCAAGTTTGC
Source organism: Corydoras sp. C115 (assembly GCA_019802505.1). Lineage (NCBI taxonomy): Eukaryota > Metazoa > Chordata > Actinopteri > Siluriformes > Callichthyidae > Corydoras > Corydoras sp. C115. The sequence continues at coordinate 47,854 of JAFMOC010000167.1, forward strand.
TTATAATCCATCCCCAGTTATTTGAAAGCCTCTCGGCGGTGACGGAGCGTGGAATTCGACTCGGGGCTGCTCTCGGAACCGATGCCAGGTTTCATATTTCGAGGTTTATAGGATTACAGCCATTCCCTCATTTTTATATTTTTATATCAGACCCTAATTCAGGTTGTTTGCAGGTGAGTCACGAATAAACGTTTCAGTTCAAGTTCAGTTCAAGCTCAGCTTAGTCCTCTACTGGGCTCACGTAGGGGGGGGGGGGGGGGGGCTTACCCATTCAGGGGAGATAGTTTTGGGCGCTTGGCAGAGACACCCAGGACAGGGCGCCAATCCATTGCTTATACACACTATATAGGGGCAATTGAGAGCAGCATATTTACCTTTAATACATGTTTTTGGACTGTGCGAGGATAACGGAGAACCCAGAGAAAACCAACACGGAAACCCAAATCGGGATTCGATCCTGGATGCCCAGCTATATATATATTCCTTCATTCATTATCTTCCGCTTTATCATCTATTAAAGTCGCGGGGGGGGGGGGGGGGTTCCCCATGCCCATCCAGGGGAGAACGTTTCGGGCGCTGGGCAGATACACCCAGGACAGGGCACCAATCTATCGCTGGGCACACACTCACTCACACAGACACACTCTATATGGGGCAATTTGGAGAACTCAACTGACTTGATCCATGTTTTTGGACTGTGGGAGGACACCGGAGAACCCGGAGGAAACCCACGCGGACGCGGGGAGAACATGGAAACTCCACCCAGATTGGGATTCGAACCGGGAATCCCTAGCGCCGAGAGGAGAACATGCTAAACCACTAAGCCACCGTGCCGCCCTTACTTGGGAATAGATTTGTTGTAAAGAAAGTCGTAAAGTTAACGTCCCAAAACTTTTGACTGGAAGGTCCGTCAATTCAACAGAAGAGAACCATGCTGATAGAACGCGCACCCCCGTCTGACTGGCACAGTCCAGGCATCATGCTGTTCTGGATACCGCCCTATCAGAGAGGGAGAGTGTTATCTGAAAGTGGGGGTGGGGGGCAGATCAGACGCTCGCAGAACCAGAGCTGTCAGGACAGGGGTTTACTGAAAGAGAACAGAGGGACTCTTCAGCGCCGTAATCAGACGACTCCTAATATCCAACCGCGCGGCTTCAAACACACATTCAGCCGTGTCAGTCTGGATTACAGGGTCTCGCTGCGGAACCTCACACCCGGGCCGTGAGTGTTCACATCGCTGAGTGATAACCCAACACTTACACAGGCCTTAAAGACCCACACCTGCATTTTAAAACTGACAGCCTTTAAATAAAAAGAAAGGTGGCACGGTGGCTTAGTGGTTTAGCACGTTCTCCTCTCAGCACTACGGATTCCCGGTTTGAATCCCAATCTGGGTGGAGTTTCCATGTTCTCCCCGTGTCCGCGTGGGTTTCCTCCGGGTTCTCCGGTTTCCTCCCACAGTCCAAAAACATGGATCAAGTCAATTGAGTTCTCCAAATTGCCCCATATAGAGTGTGAGTCTGTGTGTGTGAGTGTGTGCCCAGCGATGGATTGGCGCCCTGTCCTGGGTCTATCTGCCCAGCGCCCGAAACGTTCTCCCCTGGATGGGCATGTGGAACCCCCCGCGACCCTAATAGAGGATAAAGCGGGGGATAATGAATGAATGAGGCACGGTGGCTTAGTGGTTTAGCACGTTCTCCTCTCAGCACTAGGCATTCCCGGTTCGAATCCCCATCTGGGTGGAGTTTCCATGTTCTCCCCGTGTCTGCGTGGGTTTCCTCCGGGTTCTCCGGTTTCCTCCCACAGTCCAAAAACATGGATCAAGTCAATTGAATTCTCCAAAATTGCCCCATATAGAGTGTGTCTGTGTGAGTGTGTGCCCAGCGGTGGATTGGCATCCTGTCCTGGGTGTATCTGCCCAGCGCCCGAAACGTTCTCCCCTGGATGGGCATGGGGAACCCCACCGCGACCCTAATAGAGGATAAAGCGGGAGATAATGAATGAATGAATAAATAAAAAGAACCAAAAGGTTCCTGCTTCAACAGGACAAACACAGTTTCGGATGATCTCCATCATGGAGAACGTTTGAGGACCGCTGGGCAGCTACACTCTATATGGGGGAATTTGGAGAATTCAATTGACCTTGAAATTGACCCTTGACCTTGATGATTCATTCATTCATTATCTTCCGCTTTATTCTCTATAAGGGTTGCTGGGGTTGTTCCCCATGCCCATCCAGGGGAGAACGTTTTGGGCGCTGGGCAGATACACCCAGGACAGGACGCCAACCTATCGCTGGACACACACTCACTCACACAGACACACTCTATATGGGGCAATTTGGAGAATTCAATTGACTTGATCCATGTTTTTGGACTGTGGGAGGAAACCGGAGAACCCGGAGGAAACCCACGCGGACACGGGGAGGACATGGAGACTCCACCCAGATTGGGATTCGAACCGGGAATCCCTAGCACTGAGAGGAGAACGTGCTAAACCACTAAGCCACGGTGCCGCCGGAGTAAAATCATCATCGTGATTATATGTGTCGGTCATCGATTCGGACCTTTCTTATGAATCACGGTTGTGTTTTCTAAATGCGTCTGCGTCTGCGTCTGCGTCTGCGTCTGCGTTCGGTCAGATCACTTTCCTTGGAGATAAAAGGCCAAGCGGTTGACGAGCCGCAGTCTCTGGTTTCTCACTCGCTGACGTCTGAAACGATCACCCGCAGACGGCTTCGTCTCCCGAAACCCAGTGTGGGACCCGAATTCTCCTCATCCTCCCCTGAGCTCGTCTGATCCGTCTGCAGTCACGCTGTCACTTCCTGTTATGTTTACCGTCTGCTCGCTGCATGTTGGTTCTGTCGCAGACGAACACCTCCTGGGGGGGGGGGGGGGGTCACGGGGGTTTCAGTCACGATACCATGTATGTCTGTCTTTCAAAACTACAAAATAGCTGCGGGGGAGGGGGAGGGGGGGGATGGAGTAACACTTTCTATAAATCCAGTGTTTATAAAGCATTATAAGTGCATTTATAAACCTTCATATTATAAAGCATTATAAGTGCATTTATAAACCTTCACATTATAAAGCATTATAAGTGCATTTATAAACCTTCATATTATAAAGCATTATAAGTGCATTTATAAACCTTCACATTATAAAGCATTATAAGTGCATTTATAAACATATTATAAAGCATTATTCACATTATAGTGGCATTTATAAACCTTCACATTATAAAGCATTATAAGTGCATTTATAAACCATCACATTATAAAGCATGGCGGCACGGTGGCTCAGTGGTTAGCACATTCGCCTCTCAGCGCTAGGGATTCCCGGTTCGAATCCCCATCTGGGTGGAGTTTCCATGTTCTCCCCGTGTCTGCGTGGGTTTCCTCCGGGTTCTCCGGTTTCCTCCCACAGTCCAAAAACATGGATCAAGTCAATTGATTTCTCAAAATTGCCCCATATAGAGTGTGTCTGTGTGAGTGAGTGTGTGCCCAGCGATGGATTGGCGCCCTGTCCTGGGTCTGTCTGCCCAGCGCCCGAGACGTTCTCCCCTGGATGGGCATGGGGAACCCCACCGCGACCCTAATAGAGGATAAAGCGGGAGATAATGAATGAATTATAAAGCATTATAAGTGCATTTATAAACCTATATATTATAAAGCATTATAAGTGCATTTATAAACCTTCACATTATAAAGCATTATAAGCGCATTTATAAACCTTCACATTATAAAGCATTATAAGCGCATTTATAAACCTTCATATTATAAAGCCTTATAAGTGCATTTATAAACCTTCATATACAGATGCCGAGCGCCTCATACATACATTCATCACTTCACGTCTAGATTATTGTAACGCTCTCCTATTCGGTCTACCGTCGCGTACCTTAAATAAACTACAGTTTGTGCAAAATGCAGCTGCCCGGTTATTAACATCCACCCGTCTGCATCAACATATCACACCTATACTCAAAAACCTACATTGGCTACCTGTCTCACATCGAATCACCTTTAAGATACTACTGCTTACTATTGGCCTACATCTCAGACCTGTTATCTCACCATCATCCTCTCCGATCTCTGCGCTCAGCGAGCTCCAGCTTACTCACAGTACCAAAAACCAGTCACCAGACTCTGAGCGATAGAGCGTTCTCAACTGCTGCACCGCGTCTGTGGAACCAGCTCCCTAATAACATCCGAGTGGCAGACAGCCTGAATTCTTTTAAATCTCTACTTAAAACCCATCTTTTTAGGGACCCATCTTTTTCAGGATCCCTCATCTTATTGTACATCACCATGTTCTTTTTTTTATCTTTTTGTAGGCATTTACAATCTTTTTTACATATCTTTTATGTTTTTGTTCTATTTTTTACTTTTCTTACATTCTACTCCATTTTATTGTTATTTTTATTTGCTGTTTATTTGTATTTTTCTTGTGTTTGTATGTATGTCTTTGCCGTTAAGCACCTTGAGTTTTTAGGAAAGGCGCTATACAAATAAAATTATTCATTCATTCATTCATTCATTCATTATCTCCCGCTTTATCCTCTATTAGGGTCGCGGTGGGGGTTCCCCATGCCCATCCAGGGAGAACGTCTCGGTGCGCTGGGGCAGATAGACCCAGGACATGACGCCAATCCATCGCTGGGTATTACACACTCACTCACACACACACACTCCTATATGGGGCAATTTAGAAAACTCAATTAACTTGATCCATGTTTTTGGACTGTGGGAGGAAACCGGAGAACCCGGAGGAAACCCACGCAGGACACGGGGAGAACATGGAAACTCCACCCAGATGGGGATTCGAAACCTGTGTGTGGGAATCCTAGCGCTGAGAGGCGAACGTGATAACCACTAAGCCACCGTGCCGCCGAGCATAAAATTATATTTATTATTATTATTATTATTATTATTATTATCATTATTATTATTATTGCGGCACGGTGGCTTAGTGGTTTAGCACGTTCGCCTCTCAGCGCTAGGGATTCCCGGTTCGAATCCCCATCTGGGTGGAGTTTCCATGTTCTCCCCGTGTCTGAGTGGGTCTCCTCCGGGTTCTCCGGTTTCCTCCCACAGTCCAAAAACATGGATCAAGTCAATTGAATTCTCCAAATTGCCCCATATAGAGTGTGTCTGTGTGAGTGAGTGTGTGCCCAGCGATGGATTGGCGCCCTGTCCTGGGTGTATCTGCCCAGCGCCCGAGACGTTCTCCCCTGGATGGGCATGGGGAACCCCCCCCCGCGACCCTAATAGAGGATAAAGCGGAAGATAATGGATGAATGAATGAATTATTATTATTATTATTATTAAGCATTCATAACATTTCTCATAAAACCTGTAGATGTACATTTATAACCTTTTATAAGTCCTTATTATATCAATGCAGGTCTGTGATAGCTACACAGAGAGCTTATAAGTTTGCATTAGGAGTTATAAAGTGTTACAAAGCGTTACAAAGCGTTACAAAGTGTACAAAGCGATATTAAAGGGAGACATTAGAATTACACAATGCATTATGTCACATTGGGTGTTCTCATAACACCTAATGAGCATGGCTATGAGCATGTTTATACATTAACAAAGGCTTATGATGAGTTATAAAGCATCATGAATAGCTTAGGAAGCTGTGTAAATGTGTTTGTAATGCATTATGAATACCGGATTTATAACAAGTGTTATAACAGGCTGCTCTATGCTTTATGAACTACTTGTTTTTTATTTGGCTGTTGGTCAGAAGCTTTCTAAACTATTCATAATGCTTTATAACTTGCCATAAGCCTTTGTTAATGTATAAACATGCTCATCACCATGGTCATGATTGTAGAACGTTACAAGTTCTTACCTTAAGGATCTTTGAACGGTTTGGAATCACATGGCGGAACACACCGAGGTTCAGGGGCAGGTTTCATCCGACTGCCTCCAGCTTTCAGGTCTTGCCTCGCTTGAAATACCTGCACACAGAACATTAACAGAACCCCGTGCACGTTCAGTTACCTCCCTCATGCCCTTGCCCCATCGATCAGCATCCGACCACCCACATGGCAACCACAGCGTGTCACTGTGATACGTTTGAAGATGTGATGCTACATAAGTTTTAATTAATTTTGTGACTAGGTGAGTAAAACATGCACTTTTCTCAATTCTTTCAAATAAATAATTTTTTTTTTTTAAAGTCATAGTATCTTCTAAACAATCCATCCATCCATCCATTATCTCCCGCTTTATCCTCTATTAGGGTCGGGGGGGGGTTCCCCATTCTCATCCAGGGGAGAACGTTTCGGACGCTGGGCAGATACTCCCAGGACAGGACGCCAATCCATCGCTGGGCACACACTCACTCACACAGACACACTCTATATGGGGCAATTTTTGAGAATTCAATTGACTTTGTTTCAAGGTTTTGGACTGTGGGAGGAAACCGGAGAACCCGGAGGAAACCCACGCGGACACGGGCAGACAGAACATGGAAACTCCACCCAGATTGGGATTCGAACCGGGAATCCCCAGCGCTGAGAGGAGAACATGCCAACCACTGAGCCACCATGCCGCCCCTCTTCTAAAAAATTATTCATTCATTCATTATCTTCCGCGTTATATTCTTTATTAGGGTCGCGGTGGGGTTCTCCATGCCCATCCAGGGGAGAACGTTTCGGGTGCTGGGCAGATACACCCAGGACAGGGCGCCAATCTGTCACTGGGCACACACTCACACACACACACACACTCACTCACACACAAACACAGTCTACAAGGGGCAATTTGGAGAACTCAATTGACTTGATCCATGTTTTTGGACTGTGGGAGGAAACCGGAGAACCAGGAGGAAACCCATGCGGACACGGGCAGACAGAACATGGAAACTCCACTCAGATTGGGATTCGAACCGGGAATACCCAGCGCTGAGAGGAGAACATGCCAACCACTGAGCCACCGTGCCGCCCCTCTTCTAAACAATTAAAGTCCTTTATTTCAGAGTCTTTAAGGCTTTATTGTCAGTAAAAACAATCAAGTACAAACAGTTTAGTAGGCACTTTAATCTACGTTACGTCTCGAGCAGTGAAAACGTTAAGTCGTTAAGTTTATAATGAAATCTATTAACACTGAACATTTAAACCCAGAACACAATTTCCATCGTTAATAATTTCAGAATATGAATTAAAAACATGTAAGAAACACAGAGATTATTATGAAAATCATTAAACGGGACAGAAAGACCGGAGATCACGGGGTTTCCAAACTACAGACGATGTTCAGGACACAGTGTGGTGGAGACTTTCATTTACCAGCCTCTCAGTCCGGGGTTCGTGATGACGTTCCGTTTTCCACAAATGTCACCATGTCAATGTTAATTCAGGTGGAACCGGTCGCTCCGCGGTTTTTTTGGGAACCACGTGGAGGTGAAGAGTTTCTGAACCTCCACAGAGTCTAGAACAGTAAGGGAGTTAGACGTCGTGGTAATCGAATGGATTTGTGTAGACCACACACACACACACACACACAGACAGACACAGACACACACACAGACACACACAGAGAGAGAGACACACACACACAGACACACACAGACACAGACACACACACAGACACACAGACACACACAGAGAGAGAGACACACACACACACACACACACACAGACACACACACACACACACACAGACACAGAGAGAGAGAGAGACACACACACACACACACACAGACACACACAGACACACAGAGAGAGAGACACACACACACACACACACACACACACACACACACACACACACACAGAGACACACACACACACACACACACAGACACAGAGAGAGACACACACACACACAGACACACACACACACACACACAGAGACACACACACACACACACACACACAGACACACACACACACACACACACGCACACAGACACACACAGACACACACACAGAGAGAGAGAGAGAGACACACACACACACACACAGACACACACAGACACACACACACACACACACAGACAGACACACACAGACACAGACAGACACACACACAGACACACAGAGAGCGAGAGAGACACACACAGACACACACACACCACACACACAGACACTAAAGAATCAGGAGAATGACACCCTCCTCTGCTCACATAGCGCCACCTACAGGTTTACCTCACGCTGTCTCATGATTTCTGTGGCAGCACCACCCACTTCACCGTGTTCCCTTACTACAGCACATCCATAAACACCCCACTGACAGAGGACACGTACCCAAACTACACAACAACCTTCCAAAACACACACACACACACACACACTCACACACACACACACACACCTCACTGCTGTCCATCAGATCATCTCCTTTAATCCTGCCACATTAAACTTTTAAAAGCCATTCTACAACCGGATGCACACATTCAGCACCAATCAAAAGTTAGGCCACGCCCCCTTCTGGCTCCATCCTCCATCTCCTCCACATATAGATGGACTTTGTAGTTCTACAATCACAGACTGTAGTCCATCTGTGTTCTTTGTTGTTGTTCGTCCCCTGTTGGTTCTCAGGAGCATCACAGAACAGGTATCATTTGGGTGGTGGATTGTTTATGGTCGGTTCTGCAGTGACACTGATGTGGTGGTGGGGGGGGGGGGTTCTTTGTAGGTTCATTTCTCCACCTCAGTGACACTGCTGGGATAGGAATAATGCCCCCACCCAATAAGCCCTGCTCTTTGGTGGTACTATTGGGGTTCTGACCATTAGAACAGAGTACACAGTATGTACTGTAGAACACAAACAGATGGACTCCAGAGTGGAACAGTAGAACTACAAAGTCCATCTTTGCAGGACGTGGAACTGAGAACATGGACAGTAAGCGGAGCGGAAAGGGGGACGTGTAAACCCAGGTTTAAACACATCTTGGTGTTTAATTGCTTAATAAGACGTTAGAAACAGTAATAATTAAGAAACGGTAGAGACTTGGAGATTTGCCGTCATGAACGTTCCTCAGAGGAAGGTCCGGATAACTAACTGCAGCAACGGGAGACAAAATAAAAGAGAAAAACACAATATTTATGGTACGTAATTCGTTACCGCGCCATTAAAACAATGTTGAGATGGAAAGCCATGGATTTGAATGACATTCTGTAAATCTACGGGTTTAATAATCAGGAGGAGGGATGAAGCCGGGGCCTCGTCTCTCGTGTCAGGGGCAGTTGTGGGTTCAGGGCAGTTCCTTCCTCTCGGTGGTTGATTCCTTTATTATCTGAAACAGAGAGAGACCTCCATGTTCAATCAGAAAACACCGTGTGCTTCTGTCCTTTACACTGTACAATGCAAACACTGCGCCCTCTGCTGCCCGCACTGAGGAAGTACATCTGTAAACGCTGAGCAACAGGAGGAGAGGAGGAGAGGATAAACAAAAAGCAGACATCTGGACCAAGACCAGAGGAATAAAAATGAAAAGAATTAGAAAGTAAAGAAATAAAAGGGTTTTAAATGATCTACGGAAGAAAAGAAATAAAAGAAAAGAAAAAGAAAAAAGGCAAAATGAAGTATAACGTTTTAAAAAGTCACATATAAAGTGGGGTGGCTTAGTGGTTTAGCACGTTCTCCTCTCAGCACTAGGGATCCCCGATTCGAATCCCCATCTGGGTGGAGTTTCCATGTCCTCCCCGTGTCCGCGTGGGTTTCCTCCGGGTTCTCCGGTTTCCTCCCACAGTCCAAAAACATGGATCAAGGTCAATTGAATTCTCCAAGTTGCCCTATATAGAGTGTGTTTGTGTGAGTGAGTGTGTGCCCAGTGATAGATTGGCGCCCTCTCCTGGTTGTATCTGCCCAGCGCCCGAAACGTTCTCCCCTGGATGGGCATGGGGAACCCCCCCGCGACCCTAATAGAGGATAGATGGGAGATAATGGATGGATGGACATATAAAGTGATGGGGGGGGAAGGTGTATGAAAAAATGGTAGGGGAAGGAAGGAGGCAGGTGGTAAAGAAGGGTTTAAGGACAGAAAGGGGACGACGTGTTTAAGATGGAAGGTGAACGGGGTTTGAGTGTTCTGAGGAGAGAGAGGAGAGGGTGGGTGTGTTTGGGGGGGGGTTTCAGTGCAAAGGGTTTAAGATGGTGCTTGAGAAGGGAGGGAGGGAGGGAGAGAGATAGTGAGTAGGTACTGTGGGTCAGAATAAAGAGAGGGAGTGAGGTTGTACCTCTCCATCCCGGGTCTCCACGGTCCGGACGACGATGCTCCTCTTCACTTGAGCCTCTGGGGGGAGTTTAGTGTCTATACTGGTTTCTGTTGGAGAAACAAATGATCCAATAAAACGACTTCATCTGCCACCTAAAGGAATCTGTATAAACCAACTGATGACATCATTATTCACAGAAACGCAAAATAAAACTGGTGCAGGGTAATAACTGTTTAGTAGCTTAGGGTGGTTGGGTCGATGGGTGGTTGTTTAGGGAGGGTGTGTGTGTGGGTGGTTGCTTAGGGTGGTTGGGTCGATGGGTGGTTGTTTAGGGAGGGTGTGTGTGTGGGTGGTTGCTTAGAGAGAACGGATTTCTGGGTGTTTGCTTGGGGAGGTCGGGTCAATGGGTGGTTGTTTAGGGAGGGTAGGTGTGGGTGGTTGCTTTGGGAGGTCGGGTCAGAGGGTGGTTGTTTAAGGAGGGTGTGTGGGTGTTTGTTTAGGGAGGTCGGGTCAATGGGTGGTTGCTTAGGTAGGGTGAATCAATGGGTGGTTGCTTATGAAGGGTAGGTGTGTTTGGGTGGTTGCTTCGGGAGGTCAGGTCGATGGGTGGTTGCTTAGGTCGGGTGAGTCAATGGGTGGTTGTTTAGGGAGGGTAGGTGTGGGTGGTTGCTTTGGGAGGTCGGGTCAATGGGTGATTGTTTAGGTGGTTGCTTCAGAAGGTCAGGTCGATGGGTGGTTGCTTACGTCGGGTGAGTCAATGGGTGGTTGTTTAGGGAGCGTGTGTATGGGTGTTTGCTTCGGGTGGTCAGGTCAATGGGTGGTTGCTTAGGTAGGGTGAATCAATGGGTGGTTGCTTATGAAGGGTAGGTGTGTTTGGGTGGTTGCTTTGGGAGGTCAGGTCAATGGGTGGTTGCTTAGGTAGAGTGAATCAATGGGTGGTTGTTTAGAGAGGGTAGGTGTATTTGGGTGGTTGCTTCGAGAGGGTAGGTGTGTTTGGGTGGTTGCTTCGGGAGGGTAGGTGTGTTTGGGTGGTTGCTTAGGTAGGGTAGGTGTGTTTGGGTGGTTGTGTAGGGAGGTCGGGTCGATGGGTGGTTGCTTACATAGGGTGAGTTAATGGGTAGTTATTTAGGGAGGGTAGGTATGTTTGGGTGGTTGCTTCGGGAGGTCGGGTTGATGGGTGGTTGCTTAGAAAGTGTGGATAGTTGCTTTGGAGGTCAGCAGCTCTCCAACCTCCATGGTAACTCCATCACTTTAATAAACCCTGTTGGACGTTCCGTTGTTGCTCACCTCGGAACTGCAGATTCGCAAAACTCTGAACAGGAACCGTGATCCTAGGAAGAGACGGCGAGCCAATCAGAACTCAGAAGCAGGAACCTGCTATAAGATCTTTAAGAATGTTGACGGGGCTCACACCTGCTCTCCTCTCCCTCCAGTAGCTTCCTGTAGGTGGCGATCTCCACATCCAGAGCAAGTTTAACGTTCAGGAGATCCTGGTACTCCTGCAGGTGGCGTGCCATCTCCTCCTTCAGCGCCTGGATCTCGTCTTCCAGCCGCGCCACCGTGTCCTGGTACGCCGCCGCCTCGCTGGAGAAGCGCTCCTCCAGCTCACGCAGCTGTCTCTCCAGAGACTCGTTCTACACACACACACACACACACACACACACACACACACACACACACACACACACAAACACACAAACACACACAAACACACACACACACACACACAAACACACAAACATTTACACACACACACACAAACACAAACATTTACACACACACACAAACATTTACACATACACACACAAACATTTATATATACACACACACACGCACACACACACAAACATTTACACACACACAAACATTTACAGACACACACACACACACACAAACATTTACACACACACACACACACACACACACAAACATTTATATACACACACACACACACAAACATTTATACACACACACACACATTTACACACACACACAAACATTTACACACACACACACACACACATTTACACACACACACATTTACACACACACACACACAAACATTTACACACACACACACACACACACATTTACACACACACACACAAACATACACACACACACAAACACACATTTACACACACACACACACATTTACACACACACACAAACATTTACACACACACACACAAACACACACACACACAAACATTTACACACACACACACAAACACACACACACACACACACACACACACACAAACATTTACACACACACACACACACACACACACACACACACACACACACACACACACACACACACACACACACACACACACACACACACACATTAAATGAAACCACAGGGTCAGTCATGATGCAGCCCTCTGGAACAACGACGGTTAGGGGCCTTGATTAAGGGCCCCACTCTTAACCCCGGAGGGGTCAGGATTTGAACCCTCACCTTTAGATCGTTACCCACAGCGCCCCCTGATGATTCTAAACCCACAGACGAGGTACTCACAGTTCCGCGCAGTGACTCCAGATCGCAGGTCAGAACCTGGATCTGTCGGCGGTAATCATTGGCCTCTTGCTTCGCCTGTCTCAGAGACTCGGCATTCCGATTGGCTGCATCAGTCAGATCTGAAAACTGGGCGGAGCAAAAGTCCAAACATCATTCATTACACTACCGTAACAGACACGTCAACATATTCAGGTTCCTCATCATGTTCATACATAGAACACAACACTCACTCACATGAACCAGGACATTAATCACTGACCAATCACTGACCGTGATGTCATTAACTGACAAACACAACGTCATCTGAATCCTCTAATAGGGTTCCCTATACCCATTCAGGACAGAACATTTCAGGCGCTGGGCAGATAGACCCAGGACAGGGCACCAATCCATCACTGGGCACAGACTCACTCACACAGACACACACTCTATATGGGGCAATCTGGAGAACTTGATCCATGTTTTTGGACTGTGGGAGGAAACCGGAGAACCCGGAGGAAACCCACGCGGACACGGGGAGAACATGGAAACTCCACCCAGATTGGGATTCGAATCCCAAAGAGCTGAGAGGAGAATATGCCAAACCTCACTTCTTTCATGTGATTTATTCACAATAATACACTCTATGGGGGCAATTTAGACAAGAAGAGTGAAGAGCAGTCAAATCACATTGCATCCATGTTTTTGGACTGTGGGAGGAAACCGGAGAACCCGGGACACCGGGAGAACATGGAAACTCCACCCGGATCAGGATTCAAACCTTGTCTGCTCTGAAATATTCAAATCTAAATTGCCCCTATATGGTGACTGTCTGTGTGTCCAGTGATAGATAGGACACCCAGTCCTGGTGTCGTTCTCCCCTGGATAAACGTTCTCCCCTGGATAAACGTTCTCCCCTGGATGGGTACAGGGAACCCTATTAGAGGATTAAGTGACAGCAATGGGATGAGATAATGGTTCTCTCCTGGATGGGCATGGGAAACCCCCCCACCCCCAACCCCCAAGACCCTCGTAGAGGATAAAGCAGAAGATGATGGATGGCTGTATATAAAACAGAGGGTTCTGCAAACCTTGGAGCGGTACCACTCCTCCGTCTCCTGCATGTTGGAGGAGGCCAGGGCTTCGTACTGCACACGGATGTCCCTCAGAGCGGCCGTCAGGTCGGGTTTGGATATGTCCAGATCCACATGGACCTGCTGAGCCAACAGCTGCTCCTGCAGCTCCCTCATTTCCTACAGAGCGGAGAGAGAAAGGACAGCACCGATGTGAGGGACAATGTCCAACAGTCCACAAAACCATCCTCATGTCATAAATATAGGTTGGAGAACATGCTAAACTCCCCGTTTTCCCTTCAGTTCCAACTTGACCAAAGGAACCAGAAATCAGCTTTAATTACAGACTGCTGAAGAGGACATCACGCCACGTTCCTGTCCACTCTCGGTGTGCGTCTTATACGTCATTCTGTCTTAATATTAGTGAATACAGACTTTACCTTAATGCAGTGCTTCTCAAATAGTGGGGCGCACCCCCCTGGGGGGGGGACGCAGTTCGGTGCTGGGGGGGGGCGGGTGCATAACAAGATATCACCGAGCAGTTGATATTAAGTGTACTGAACAAACCCTCAAGAGACAACACGGAGAAATAGAGACGAGGAGAGAGAGACGAAAACAGTGAGACCAACAAAGTCAACCGAAAGTTAAAACGAGGACATGTGTCGAAATGTATGTAACACAGGGGCGGCACGGTGGTTTAGTGGTTTAGCACGTTCTCCTCTCAGCGCTAGGGATTCCCGGTTCGAATCCCCATCTGGGTGGAGTTTCCATGTTCTCCCCGTGTCCGCGTGGGTTTCCTCCGGGTTCTCCGGTTTCCTCCCACAGTCCAAAAACATGGATCAAGTCAATTGAATTCTCCAAATTGCCCCATATAGAGTGTGTGTCTGTGTGAGTGAGTGTGTGCCCAGCGATGGATTGGCGTCCTGTCCTGGGTGTATCTGCCCAGCGCCCGAAACTTTCTCCCCTGGATGGGCATGGGGAACCCCCCCCCCCCCCCCGCGACCCTAATAGAGGATAAAGCGGGAGATAATGAATGAATGAATTATTTATTGATTTTATTTCATTTTATTTTCAGTATCAAATGGCAGTCAGTTCAAAAATGTTTCTGGTTTAAATGAGGATTTTATTCGTTTCGGTTACAAACTAAAAAAAAAAGTTAATAAAATGATTCTTTGTTCTCAGATGATCTATATTTCTTTCATTTTTTGTTTTCTTTATTGTTAATAAGGAGACATTGTTATAAAACAGGGGTACTTATAACAAATTTATAGACAAATCATACTACAGTGGGCGTGTAAAAATACTTTTTCATCCCATTTAGTCATGTACAGGGGGGGGGGGGTGAGTGTGTGTGTGTGTGTGTGTGTGTGGGGGGGGGGGGGGGGGGGGGCACAAAATGTTTTCTTCTGCCTAGGGGGGGGGCTTAACAGAATATATTTGAGAATCACTGCCTTAATGCATTAATTGTCTTGTATCTCTGTATCTGCACTATACGGTGTCTATGGGTTGAATACAGTGAGTGTTGGTGATGATGATGATGATGAAGATGAGGAGAAACCCACCTCCTCGTGAATTTTCTTCAGGAAGTTGATCTCGTCCTGTAGCGCCTCCATCCTTCTCTCCAGCTGAACCCTGTTCATGGCCGCCTCGTCCACGTCCTCAAAGGCAGAAAGGTCGGGTGTAAGAGTGGCATCGGTTCAACGGATCATAAAGAAAACGGACGCTGCATTCGGGGGAGGAGCAGCTCACCTCCCTCAGTTCAATCAAGTTCAAGATCAAGATCAAGTCATTTATTTATAGAGCGCCTTTTTTTACAACAGCGCATGATGATTTTACAGAATGAAAAGCTTTTAAACCCCCAAAGAGCGAGCCGAAGCGATGGTGGCAAGAAAAAAACTCCCTGTTATGATGATATTTCAAGGAAGAAACCTTGTGAGGACCGAGGCTCAGTGGAGCAACCAAACAACATCAACAGTGTAGGACACTAATGTACAGACTGTGTGTTTTTTTTTGTTTTTTTTGCTTATTAACGCATAGTTTGGGAGCGGGTTCTTTATTTATCACCTATTCTCCTGATGTATCTCTTTTTCTGCCTATTTCTGACGACGGCGCCGCTGTGGCGCGGTGGGCGGCGCGAACCATCGCAGCGGCTCCCTCGGTCTCGGTCTATGGAGAGGAGGAACGTCATTTCGGTTCTCTGTATGTCCTGATATGCGGTGGAATTGACAACAAACCTCCTTGAAATCCTTGAAATGATCATTTAACGGATGGAAAGACTCGAACAAGTGGAAAACCATGTGTAATCAGGAGGTGAATAATTAAATAATTAAATAATTAATAATTTTATTTAATTAATCATTAAAATGGGGCGGCACGGTGGCTTAGTGGTTAGCACGTTCGCCTCTCAGCACTAGAGATTCCCGGTTCGAATCCCCATCTGGGTGGAGTTTCCATGTTCTCCCCGTGTCTGCGTGGGTTTCCTCCGGGTTCTCCGGTTTCCTCCCACAGTCCAAAAACATGGATCAAGTCAATTGAGTTCACTAAATTGCCCCGTATAGAGTGTGTTTGTGTGTGTGTGAGTGTGTACCCAGCGTTGGATTGGCGCCCTGTCCTGGGTGTATCTGCCCAGCGCCCGAGACGTTCTCCCCTGGATGGGCATAGGGAACCCCACCGCGACCCTAATAGAGGATAAAGCGGGAGATAATGAATGAATGAATGAATGAATAATTAAAATGAGTTTCATTGCGAACATAATGCACATAAAGAGCTTCGATTGAGGAAGACGAGGACCTGAACTAACACGTGAGCAGCTGCTTATACAAAAAAATATCCAGGGTTCGATCTTACACCCTGCACACAGAGCGTCGCGATGCTCATTACGATCTTACGCCCCACCAACCGTCTGTTTACCCGTCTTCTGCCTGTGTGGTTTAAATAGCAACGCTGCGTGTGAATAGATCTCCCCCCGGTGGGCGTGGCCGTCTCGAAATGAGGTGTGTTCAGGTACAATTCTTGCATGTTGCTATCTCTCCGACTGAAGACGACCTCTCCAGACGTCGGTCGCCGTCTCGGCGCCGAATCATCAACGCAGACGCGTGTCCGACGCCACTGGACGCTGAGACCAACCGAACGCTATCAATTCTGACTGCATCTGTACTGAGAATGCAGATCCGTAGTCTACACCATTCCCCAGAACATGGAGAACCTCATGGAGCAGCGCATTGAGTCCAGGTAGCTGCACCGCTCAAATAGCAACCCACCAAAGTCAGAGCGTCACCCGAATCTTAAAGGGAATGGACAGGTGTGAGTGAGGACCGGCCTTGGGTTCACTGTTGTGTTTATATGCTGAGTGTAATCCATCCATCCATTATCTTCCGCTTTATCCTCTATTAGGGACGTGGGGGGGGGGTTCCCCATGCCCATCCAGGGGAGAACATTTCAGGTGCTGGGCAGATACACCCAGGACAGGACGCCTATCTATCACTGGGCACACACTCACTCACACATACACACTCTATGTGGGGCAATTTGGAGAACTCAATTGACTTGATCCATGATTTTTTGGACTGTGGGAGGAAACCGGAGAACCCGGAGGAAACCCACGCGGACACGGGGAGAACATGGAAACTCCACCCAGATTGGGATTCGAACCGGGAATCCCTAGTGCTGAGAGGAGAACATGCTAAACCACTAAGCCACCGCGGCGCCCGCTGAGTGTAATCACCTGTCTGAATGCGTTCAGGTTGTTCTCCGCCTCCTGCCTGAGAACAGACTCGTCCTGAAGCCTAAATCACACAGAGAAAGATCTGAAATCAATAAACAGCATTAAGCATTCACGCTCTTCTCCGAAGGTCCGCAGCCGTAATGTTCTGCAGGACGGGGTGAGGTGTGGAGGGACATCGGGATTCGAACCTGGATCCTCAGCCCCGAGAGGCGGACGTCAAGCCCACGACGCCGTAGTGCCGGCCCACTGAAGGTTTTAATGAAAAGTTATTAATCAAGCACTCAGCCTCCCACCCAGTGCCCACTGCACCGTCGTTGCCGGGACGACCGGTGGACATTAGATCATTAGAACACGACAGAAAACTGAACCCAAAAACCAAACAGCCGGTTGACCTGCGTCCTGTGGAACTAGAACGTTGTGATGCGTCTGTCTCAGAGCACCCTGAACTGTCCAACTGCACACTGTAGATCTGCAGAGTCTCCGTAAAGGCTACGTAAAGTTTCATTCATTTCCACGGTGGTCTATTTAAACCTGGGTCAGACCCCCCGTCCCTCCCCCAGCTCCACAAAAGAGAGGAGACGCAGACGTGAAAAACCCATAGAGAAATGGATTGGAGTGGGTGGGATCTCCGAGTTCCTCCCGTCTGCATGTTTTTAATATTAACTGAGAATAAGGAAACTGATGATGAGGTAATAATAATGATTTGGTTTGATGTGAACGCTCACAGGGTCAATCAGCTCGCTCTGAATGCATAAAGGTTCTAAAGCAGGCGGAACTATAGAACTGTCCGTCTGTCAGGACCCTCACATGCTTCGGGGGTGGGGGGGGGGGGGGGGGGGGGTCAGGGGGTTAGACAAGATTGACCAAATTCAAATCAAACTATTATTTTAAATGAAAGTGGATACACACACACACATTGAAAAACACACACACACACTGAAAAATACACACACACATTGAAAAATACATACACACACACACATTGAAAAATAAACACACACACAAACACACTGAAAAATACACACACACATTGAAAAATACACACACACACACACACACACACATTGAAAAACACACACACACACACACACACACACACATTGAAAAATACACACACACACACACACATTGAAAAATACACACACACACACACACACACATTGAAAAATACACACACACACACACACACATTGAAAAATACACACACAAACACACACACACATTGAAAAATACACACACACACACACACACATTGAAAAATACACACACACACACACACACACACACACACACTGAAAAATACACACACACATTGAAAAACACACACACACACACACACACATTGAAAAACACACACACACACACACACACACATTGAAAAATACACACACACACACACACATTGAAAAATACACACACACACACACATTGAAAAATACACACACAAACACACACACACATTGAAAAATACACACACAAACACACACACACATTGAAAAACACACACACACACACACACACATTGAAAAATACACACACACACACACACACACACTGAAAAATACACACACACATTGAAAAATACATACACACACACACATTGAAAAATAAACACACACACGAACACACTGAAAAATACACACACACATTGAAAAACACACACACACACACACACACACATTGAAAAATACACACACACACACATTGAAAAATACACACACACACACACACACATTGAAAAATACACACACAAACACACACACACATTGAAAAATACACACACAAACACACACACACATTGAAAAATACACAAACACACACACACACACACACATTGAAAAATACACACACAAACACACACACACACATTGAAAAATACACACACACACACACACTGAAAAATACACACACACACACACACTGAAAAATACACACACAAACACACACACACACACATTGAAAAATACACACACAAACACACACATTGAAAAATACACACAAAAACACACACACACACACACACATTGAAAAATACACACACAAACACACACTGAAAAATACAAACACAAACACACACACACATTGAAAAATACAAAATATGTGTGTGTGTATATACATTTGTGTGTATGTGTGTGTGTATATATATATATATATTAATTCATTCATTATCTTCCACTTTATCCTCTATTAGGGTCGCGGGGGGGTTCCCCATGCCCATCCAGAGGAGGACGCCAACCTATCGCTGGGCACACACTCACTCACACAGACACACTCTATATGGGGCAATTTGGAGAATTCAATTGACCTTGGTCCATGTTTTTGGACTGTGGGAGGAAACCGGAGAACCCGGAGGAAACCCATGCGGACGTGGGGAGAACATGGAAACTCCACCCAGATAGGTTCGAACCGGGAATCCGTAGCGCTGAGAGGAGAACATGCTAAACCACTAAGCCACCGTGCCACCCTATATATATATATATATATATATATACACATAGCGTCAGTGGTGCAGTGGTGACAGACTCCCTCCACGCACCCCAACAATTGGGCACCTCCACACTCCCCCTACCTCAGCTTCAATGCCCCCAGGTCTCCAGCCATGTTCTCCTTCTCGATCTCCAGCTTGGCCTTGGCGTTGTTCAGACCATCGACCTGCCGGCGCAGCTCCCTCAGCTCGTCCTGGTAGATGTCCCCCAGACGGCTGGGCTCTTTCCCACGCAGCTGGTTCAGCTCGGCCACCAGCATCTTGTTCTGCTGCTCCAGGAAGCGCACCTTCTCGATGTAGCTGGCGAAGCGGTCGTTCAGGCCCATCATCTCCACCTTCTCATTGGTGCGCGTCTCCCGATACTGGGCCTTCAAAAGGGAGTCGGCCGAGAAGTCCAGCCGCTCGGTGCCCAGCGAGAGGCGGGACACGCTGGACAAGGCCCCCGGGCTGGAGAGCACGGTGTGGCGCGGGCTGCCATGGAGCGACAGGCGCCCGAGGGACCGGACGACGGGGGACATGGGACTGGACTGAGTCCCAAAGCGCTTTCGGTAGGAGGAGTACACACGCTGGCTGTCCATGATGAGGCACGATGGGGATGGAGGCGAGTGGACGGAGGGCTTTTATACAGCGTGGAGGTCGGTGGGAGGGATGCGAGGGGGGCCATGGGGAGGCGGCGGGGCCGAAGTGGAGAGGGAGCGAGGAGTGGGCCGGGGGTTTGAGGCACTCCGGCGCTTTGTGTTGGGGAAATTGTTTATGTCTGTTCAGTCAGTAAACCTTTCCTGACCCGGTCCTGCTTTTCTCTCTCGCTCCCTCTTTGGGGCAAGTGTGATGAACGTGAGGGGGGGTGGGACGGGGGTGGCAAGGGGGCAGCACATTCAGGCAATTCTATTCAAGTCTCAAGTCGAAAAGAGTGAGTGAGAGGGTGGAGAGAGGGGGAGATGGGGCAGAACGTGAGGCAGTTTGTATTTGGTGGTTGGTCTCTGAGGGCGGAGGCATGAAGTCAACGGGGTTTATGTAACCTTCTAAAAAATAAAAAAAAAACAAAAAAGCATGTTCTCCATCTCTTTGTGTTTAAGAGAACACAGAAAGGAAAAGGCAACTTTATAGTAACACGTGCTGCCCCATCCATCAGGCCTGTAAACAGGAGTGGGGCCTCAGGGACGAAGAGGACGAGGAGGACGAGGAGGAGGCTCGTCCACTAGGAGCTTGTCCATCCATCCATCATCTTCTGCTTTATCCAATATTAGGGTCGCGGGGGGGTTCCCCATGCCCATCCAGGGGAGAACGTTTCGGGCGCTGGGCAGATAGACCCAGGACAGGATGCCAATCTATCTCTGGGCACACACTCACTCACACAAACACACTCTATATGGGGCAATTTGGAGAACTCAATTAATTTCATTCATCCATCCATTATCTTCTACTTTATCCTCTATTAGGGTCACGGGGGGGATGGGGGGGGGGGTTCCCCATGCCCATCCAGGGGAGAACGTTTCGGGCGCTGGGCAGATACACCCAGGACAGGGCGCCAATCCATCGCTGGACACACACTCACTCACACAGACACACTCTATATGGGGCAATTTGGAGAACTCAATTAATTTAATTCATCCATCCATTATCTTCTGATTTCTCCTATATTAGGGTCACGGGGGGGGGAGGGGGGTTCCCCATGCCCATCCAGGGGAGAACGTTTCGGGCGCTGGGCAGATACACCCAGGACAGGGTGCTGATCTATCTCTGGGCACACACTCACTCACACACACACACTCTATATGGGGCAATTTGGAGAACTCAATTGACTTGATCCATGTTTTTGGACTGTGGGAGGAAACCGGAGAACCCGGAGGAAACGCACGCGGACACGGGGAGAACATGGAAACTGGGATTCGAACCGGGAATCCCCAGCGCTGAGAGGAGAACATGCTTAACCACTACACTAGGAGCTTGTCAGCCGAAAAATGTAGAGTTAGTCGTCGGTGTTGATGACCAACAACCGAGCATCTTCAGCAGGGTAGACGTCAGCATGGAGCTCATAACACCATTAAGGGCCTATCCCATCCTCGGACTGGAAATGGGCAGCACATCTGCCTCTCAGCGCTGGGGATCCAGGTTTCAATCCCAATGTGGGTGGGCTCCATGTTCTCCTCGCCTCCGTGTGGGTTTACTCCATGTTCTCAGAATGGATGCACATGGATTCAAGGTGAATTGAACTGCTCCAACTTGCCCCTATATAGTGTGTTTGACGAATAGTGTGCCCAGTGATCGATTGGCGTCCTGTCCAGAGCCCGAAACGTTCTCCCCTGGAAGGGCATGGGGAACTTCCTCCCACGACCTCCTATTACATTGGGGCAAATAGGGCTTTAATTTAATTGAATTTCATTTCTGTACACAGGAAAGCACGGTGGCTTAGTGGTCAGCACGTCCAACTCTCAGCGCTGGGGATCCAGGTTAGTATCCCAGTCTGGATGGAGTTTGCATGTCCTCCCCGTGTCCGTGTTTCCTCCCACAGTCCAAGAACATGGATCCAAGGTGAACTGACTGCTCTAAATTGCCCCTATATAGTGTCTTTGTGAGTGAGTGTGTGCCCAGTGATAGATTGGCGTCCTGTCCTGGGTGTATCTGCCCAGCGCCCGAAACGTTCTCCCCTGGATGGGCATGGGGAACCCCATGGAGAACGGTTGTAATTAACACACAGACAGTATGTTAACAGAATGCTGTAAAGAACATAGAACTCCATCAAAGAGTTTTGGGAAGATGTTTACAATCAGCGGCATGGTGGCTTAGTGGTTTAGCATGTTCTCCTCTCAGCTCTAGGGATTACCGGTTCGAATCCCCATCTGGGTGGAGTTTCCATGTTCTCCCCGTGTCCGCGTGGGTTTCCTCCGGGTTCTCCGGTTTCCTCCCACAGTCCAAAAACATGGATCAAGTCAATTGAGTTCTCCAAATTGCCCCATATAGAGTGTGTCTGTGTGAGTGAGTGTGTGCCCAGCGATAGATTGGCGCCCTGTCCTGGGTGTATCTGCCCAGCACCCGAAACTTTCTCCCCTGGATGGGCATGGAGAACCCCTTGGAGAACGGGTGTAATTAACACACAGACAGTATGTTAACAGAATGCTGTAAAGAACATAGAACTCCACAATCAGCGGTACGGTGGCTTAGTGGTTTAGCATGTTCTCCTCTCAGCTCTAGGGATTCCCGGTACGAATCCCCATCTGGGTGGAGTTTCCATGTTCTCCCCGTGTCCGCGTGGGTTTCCTCCGGGTTCTCCGGTTTCCTCCCACAGTCCAAAAACATGGATCAAGTCAATTGAGTTCTCCAAATTGCCCCATATAGAGTGTGTCTGTGTGAGTGAGTGTGTGCCCAGTGATAGATTGGCATCCTGTCCTGGGTGTGTCTGCCCAGCGCCCCAAACGTTCTCCCCTGGATGGGCATGGGGAACCCCCCCCCCCAAGATAATGGATGGATGGATTGATGTTTACAATCGGAAAAAATAAAAAAGGAGCAGCTGAGAGCTCTGAATAAAGACTGCCATGGAGTTTTCTTGTTAACCTAAAAAGTGTGCAATAAAAAAAAAAAAAAAAAAAAGGAAAGGTCTGAGGGGAGAATGAGAACGTTAGGATGAGTCTGATGGAGCACCTCCACCTCGCTCCCAGAGCCGGTGTACGTGGCGGCCACATTACAGAGGAGCCGGCGTTAAAGAGCGAGCGGTCGGCATTTTTAAGGCGGTAGCAGCGGTTGCCTCAGAGGCCGTAACTGAGCGAAGACCTTTCCAACGGTAAACATTCAGAGAGTCGGAGAACCGCAAGACTGGAGCGAGGTCAGGGGTTCGGAACCACAAGTCTGCGCAACAGAAGCGTTTTCCAGCGCGGACTCTGTGAAGCCTTTGTCTCGACTCGGGAACCGTCTTTCTTCCCTCTGTTCGCTCGCGTCACTGTAAATCTAAGATCTGAGGTTCCGCTGATTCACGCCGTGAGCGAGAACCACAGAGAACCAACCGGCTGAATGTCAATGCCTCGATCATCTGATCCTCAGCCGGGGCAGAGCCTCAGACGGACGGGTTCCTTGTGGGGGCAATTTGTTGACACAAACTAGGCGGCATGGTGGCTTAGTGGTTTGGCACGTTCTCCTCTCAGCGCTAGGGATTCCCGGTTCGAATCCCAATATGGGTGGAGTTTCCATGTTCTCCCCGTGTCCTCCGGGTTCTCCGGTTTCCTCCCACAGTTCAAAAACATGGATTAAGGTCAATTGAATTCTCCAAATTGCCCCATCTAGAGTGTATGTGTATGTGTGAATGAGTGTGTGTCCAGTGATAGATTGGCGTCCTGTCCTGGGTGTATCTGCCCAGCGCCTGAGACGTTCTCCCCTGGATTGGCATGGGGAACACCACCCCCCCCCCCCCATGACCCCATTAGAGGATAAAGCAGAAGATGATGGATGGATGGATTGAGACACAAACTCTGGACAGGACGCCAATCTATCACTGGTCACACACTCAATCACAGACACACTCTATATGGGGCAATTTGGAGAACTCAATTGATCTTGATCCATGTTTTTGGACTGCGGGAGGAAACCGGAGAACCCGGAGGAAACCCACACGGACACGGGGAGAACATGGAAACTCCACCCAGATTGGGATTCAAACCAGGAATCCCTAATGCTGAGAGGAGAACATGCTAAACCACTAAGCCACCGTGCCACCCTTATACTATATACTAGATGGGGCAATTTAAAACAGCCAGTTCACCTTGAATCCATGTTTTTGGACTTGGGGCAAGGCACCTAACCTCAATTGCTCCCCAGGCGCCGCGACATCACTCAGTGTGTGTGTTCCACTGCACGGATGAGTTGAAGGTGGAGAACGTGTCCCTCTGTGTGAGTACTGGAGGGAACTTCATGACTTTTGCGGTACGTGGAGAGAATAGGCAGCGGAGCAAGAAGTGGGCGTGTCCTGTCTGCGGCTGCGCAGGTCCGAATGCTTTGTAAAGCTGCAGGGAATGATGGGAATGGGGCGAGTCAGCAGGGGATGATCCGAACCTCGATCCCATCACAATGAGGAAGACAGCGTCCCTGATTCACACAGTGTCCGTCTGAATGGAGAGATTACAAGGACACCCACCTCACACAATGTGCAACATCAGACATCATCCATCAGGCATCTCACGTTCCCGCACAGACAGAACATCGGCTTTCCGATTCGTTCCGGCGATCTGGATTCACGAGCTGCCGTCATTACATTCAGGTTCTGTTCACCTCCAGGACCACAGGGACATGCCGACTGCGTCTATAGGGCATAGAGACGCTGGCAGCAGCAGGGGTGGAGCGCAGTGTCACTGCGGGGGTGATGATGGTGTGAGGTTTCGTCCATGAGCTGAAACATCTCACAACCCAAAGAAGGAGATCTTGAGCTGAAGGACAGCATGTCCTCCAATCGATATCGAATTCCAGCATTGTTCCAAGATAGGACACCACCTAGACAAGTCCAGCCCTGACATTTCTTAATACTAAATATTGGAAGCAATTGGGACTCTGTCCCAGCGTGATAGTCCACGTACAATGACGCCTCAGTTGGTGGACGATGATGATGATGATGGTGAGGTTTCGTCCATAAGCTGAAACATCTCACAACCCAAAGAAGGAGCTAAAGGACAGCAAGTCCTCCAATCGATGTGGAATTCCAACGTGGTACCGGGATAGGACGCCACCTGGACAAGTCCAGCCCTGACATTTCTTAATACTAAATATTGGAAGCAATTAGGACTCCGTCACGGCGTGATAGTCCACATACAATGACGCCTCAGTTGGTGGACGATGGTGTGAGGTTTCGTCCATGAGCTGAAAACATCTCACAACCCAAAGAAAGAGATCGTGAGCTGAAGGACAGCAAGTCCTCCAATCGATGTGGAATTCCAGCGTGGTACCGGGATAGGGCGTCACCTGGACAAGTCCAGTCCTGACATTTCTTAATACTAAATATTGGAAGTAATTGGGACTCTGTCCCGGCGTGATAGTCCACATACAATGACGCCTCAGTTGGTGGACGATGGTGTGAGGTTTCGTCCATGAGCTGAAACATCTCACGCCCCCAAAGAAAGAGATCGTGAGCTGAAGGACAGCAAGTCCTCCAAATGATGTGGAATTCCAGCGTGGTACCGGGATAGGGCGTCACCTGGACAAGTCCAGTCCTGACATTTCTTAATACTAAATATTGGAAGTAATTGGGACTCTGTCCCGGCGTGATAGTCCACGTACAATGACGCCTCAGTTGGTGGACGATGGTGTGAGGTTTCGTCCATGAGCTGAAACATCTCACGCCCCCAAAGAAAGAGATCGTGAGCTGAAGGACAGCAAGTCCTCCAAATGATGGGGAATTCCAGCGTGGTACCGGGATAGGACGCCACATGGACAAGTCCAGTCCTGACATTTCTTAATACTAAATATTGGAAGCAATTGGGACTCTGTCCCGGCGTCATGGTACACGTAGAATGACGCCTCAGTTGGTGGATGATGATGATGATGATGATGGTGAGGTTTCGTCCATGAGCTGAAACATCTTTCAACCCAAAGAAGGAGCTGAAGGACAGCAAGTCCTCCAATCGATGTGGAATTCCAGCATAGTTCCAGGATAGGACACCACCTGGACAAGTCCAGTCGTGACATTTCTTAATACTAAATATTGGAAGCAATTGGGACTCTGTCCTGGTGGGATAGTCCACGTTGAATGACGTCTCAGTCGGTGGACAATGGTGTGAGGTTTCGTCCATGAGCTGAAACATCTCGCGCCCCAAAGAAGGAGATCGTGAGCTGAAGGACAGCAAGTCCTCCAATCGATGTGGAATTCCAGTATAGTTCCAGGATAGGACGCCACCTGGACAAGTCCAGTCCTGACATTTCTTAATACTAAATATTGGAAGTAATTGGGACTCTGTCCCGGCGTGATAGTCCACATACAATGACGCCTCAGTCGGTGGACGATGATGATGATGTGAGGTTTCGTCCATGAGCTGAAACATCTCACGCCCCAAAGAAGGAGATTGTGAGCTGAAGGACAGCAAGTCCTCCAATCGATATCGAATTCCAGCGTGGTACCGGGATAGGACACCACATGGACAAATCCATTCATGACTTGGATATTCCAAGTGGACACGATTTCTAGTGACTGCAACGTGTTACCACATGTTCCATCCATCCGTCCGTCCATTATCTTCCGCTTGTCCAGTGGCAGCAAACCATGTAGACCTCCCTCACCCCAGCCACCTCCACCAGCTCAACCGGGGAAACCCCGAGGCGTTCCCAGACCAGCTGGAGTGTCCTGGGTCTTCTCCAGAGTCTCCTCCCAGCTGGACTTGCCTGAAACACCTCCCTAGGGAGGAACCCAGGAGACATCCTTACCAGATGCCCGACCCACGGCTCAGTCGGTTGATGATGATGATGATGATGATGTCACAGTGCACAGAGTACGCCATCGTTCCGCGGTCAATCGCTACAGACCTCCGACCCTCCTGTGGTCTTCAGATCAAGAACAGAGAACCTCATGGACCGGCTTTCGGCCACATATCACCAAATGCCATGCGAAGGGTCGGCTGCAGTGGTGTAAAGCACACGGCTGCTGGACTCCAGAGTACGTTCTCCACTTAAACCATCAATTTAAGTTGCTTACACATCACATGCTCTTTAACAGTTTTCTAATTTGGATGGAGACACCCCCATCCATCCTTTATCCTCTATTCAGGGTCGCGCGGGGGGGGGGGGGGGGGTTCCCCATGCCCATCCAGGGGAGAACGTCTCGGGCGCTGGGCAGATACACCCAGAACAGGACGCCAATCCATCGCTGGGCACACACTCACTCAAACAGACACACTCTATATGGGGCAATTTGGAGAACTCAATTGACTTGATCCATGTTTTTGGACTGTGGGAGGAAACCGGAGAACCCGGAGGAAACCCACGCGGACGTGGGGAGAACATGGAAACTCCACCCAGATGGGGATTCGAATCGGGAATCCCTAGCGCTGAGAGGATGGGGCCGTCTATGGATGGCGCCACGCGCCACATCGATGTGTTTAAAGTGAAGGGTTCTGTAGGTTCCACTGTCCCGAGTTTGGGACGCACTGAGCCGCGGGTCTGTAAACGTCCCGTGCACATGCACATGTTTGCTCTGCGTCTCTAACAGGACGTGAAACACACCGAGGCCGCGGCGGTACCATGTTCCCCCCGCGAGTCCCGAAGCTCCCACGTCTGAGGACACAAAGCGGCGGGTCGTAAAAGCTTCACACCCGTCACGTAAAGGGAGCTTTGTGTGGGACGCATTCCTTCGTCCTCGCCATCGGCTCTTTAATTCAGACAGAAACGCCATCCATTAAGCAGCAGCTCCACAGACACGGACACAATGGAGTCCATTCACAGAGTCAGCGTGTTATTTAGTGAACAGAGACTGAGCCACACCAACACGGTGCCATCCCACCGACTGGCACACACCACCACCTCACAACATCATCATACACTCATCCATCCATCATCTCCCGCTTTATCCTGTATTAGGGTCGCAGGGGGGGGGGGGTTCCCCATGCCCATCCAGGGAAGAACGTTTCGGGCGCTGAGCAGATACACCCAGGACAGGACGCCAATCTATCGCTGGACACACACTCACTCACACACACACACTCTATATGGGGCAATTTGGAGAACTCAATTGACTTGATCCGGCACCACGGTGGCTTAGTGGTTTAGCATGTTCTCCTCTCAGCGCTAGGGATTCCCGGTTCGAATCCCCATCTGGGTGGAGTTTCCATGTTCTCCCCATGTCCGCGTGGGTTTCCTCCGGGTTCTCCGGTTTCCTCCCACAGTCCAAAAACATGGATCAAGGTCAGTTGAGTTCTCCAAATTGCCCCATATAGAGTGTGTCTGTGTGAGTGAGTGTGTGCCCAGCGATAGATTGGCGTCCTGTCCTGGGTGTATCTGCCCAGCGCCCGAAACGTTCTCCCCTGGATGGGCATGGGGAACCCCCCCCGCGACCCTAATAGAGGATAAAGCGGAAGATAATGAATGAATGAATTGACTTGATCCATGTTTTCGGACTGTGGGAGGAAACCGGAGAACCCGGAGGAAACCCACGTGGAGAACATGGGAACTCCACCCAGATGGGGATTCGAACCGGGAATCCGTAGTGTTGAGAGGAGAACATGCTAACCACTAAGCCACTGTGCCGCCCTACAGCTTACGCTGATGCATAATAAAGTGATCTGCTGATCCTACTGTACTCATACGCAGAGCAATCGGTTCTCCACATTTAACCCATCTGTGCAGAGAAACACACACACACACACACACACACACACACACACACACCCACACACCCACACCACCCACACACCTACACACACTTAAGCCATAGTACATGGTGGGACCAGGAATCGAACCAAAGACCTTCAGGTCCCAAGGCTGGTTCCTTAACCACCAGCCCACGACATAATACACTGCCATTCAAATCTCAGGACACGCCCCCTTCTTAATACATCCTCTATGTCCTCCACTTATCATATAGATGGACTTTGTAGTTCTACAATTACAGACTGTAGTCCATCTGTGTTCTTTGTTGTTGTTTGTCCCCTGTTGGTCAGGAGCATCACAGAACAGGTATCATTTGGGTGGTGGATTGTTTATGGTCAGTTCTGCAGTGACACTGATGTGGTGAGGGGGGGTTTATTGTAGTTTCATTTCTCCACCTCAGTGACACTGCTGGGATAGGAATAATGCCCCCTACCCAATAACCCCTGCTCTGTGGTGGTACTATTCTGACCATTACAACAGAGTACACAGTATGTACTGTAGAACGCAAACAGATGGACTCCAGAGTGGAATTGTAGAACTACAAAGTCCATCTTTACAGGACTAAGAACATGGACAGTATGTGGAGCAAAAAGGGGGCGTGGCCAAACCCTTGTCTGGTACTGTACAGCTGGAATGACGGATGCAACTTCAGATGGAAATAAACGTTGTGACCGTTTACATTGCGGTCATTAAAAATCCCGATGCTAAATATAGGCATAAGGAACATTGACTTTTGGGTGGCGTCACCAAAAAAGGGTTCGGCGTAAACCGAACGCCACAGAAGTTAAAAGGAGGAGCCGGTTATCGAGCATATATTTATTTTATTGTAAATATCTTTAATACATTGGACATTGCGCTGCAAGTTCCACGTCCAGATACATTATTTTATTTAATTCAAATGTTTCCAAGTCTTTTGCTGAGCTCAGGGTTTTGTTTATTTTTGGTTTTATTTTAACGTCACACCTCAAACACTGTCGGTGGAGCACCGACGGAACACTGACTGAACGTCAGAATGAAACCGATCGGTGGAGCACCGACGGAACACTGACTGAACGTCAGAATGAAACCGATCGGTGGAGCACCGACGGAACACTGACTGAACGTCAGAATGAAACCGATCGGTGGAGCACCGACGGAACACTGACCGCTAGCTGCCAAAACTAAGAGAAGCGTTCAGGGTGGGAGCGTGCAGAAGTTTAAAAGGAAAGGAAACGCTGCTGAAAGAGTTTGTGGGCTCGCACCGTGAGCCCATGTCATCAAAACCCTGAGCCCAACAAAGTCGTCACACTGAGGGAGACGCCGCACGTCCGCCGTTTAGGTGGCCGACCTGGTCCTCACACGTCCGACCGCGAGAGCGTCCTCGCGTCTGATTCGGCGACTTCCTCAACACCCTCACACCTCGCACTTTCCTCACACTTTTCGGATCAACTCCCCGCACAGCGCCACCCCCTGCAGGGTTCTGTGCGACACCCTGCCGAAGACGTAACGTGATCCGATACCAAAACAAATTCATTACATTTTATTATCGAACTCACTCGACACTCACTCGACTTTCACTTTGGTTTATAAACTCGGATGTTAAAAGTTACATTTAAACCTGACTTCAGGATTAGGATTAGACTTCGGGTTCGGACACCGTCTCTGGTATTGGGTGGGATCGGACATCACGGCCTTTAGGCTCGTGAATTGGCTCCTAGATTGGATTGGACTCGGGGTTGGGACATCAGGCTTGAAAATAAACTTTGGGATTGGACCAGGCCTTTGGGTCCAGACAGACTTTTGGATTGGACTCAGATTATGGATTTCTAAAATGAATCCTGGGATTGAATTCCATCCAGTATCTTCTGCTTTATCCTCTACTAGGGTCAGGTGAGGGGGGGGGGGGTGTGTCCCATGGGAACATGACCATCCAGGGGAGAACGTTTCTGGCGCTGGGCAGATACACCAAGGACAGGACGGCAATCCATCGCTGGGCACTCACACACTCTATATGGGGCAATTTGGAGAATTCAATTGACTTGATCCATGTTTTTGGACTGTAGGAGGAAACCGGAGAACCCGGAGGGAACCCACACCGACAAACATGGAAACTAGGATTGGGATTTGAACCGGGAATCCCTAGCCCTGAGAGGAGAACATGCTAAACCACCGTGCCAGCCTGGATTGAATTCATAGTTTGGAAATGGACTCTGATTTTGTTTTTAAAAAGAGTCACAGGGTTGGAAATGGACTCCGGGATTGGACACACTCTCGGGGTCGGACATGGTTTTTGGGATTGGTCATACATGTTCGTAAAACGGACACGGACTGTGGAAGTGAACCGTGGCTTTTTTCAAAAAATCCGGGTTTAATTTTGGTTTAGTGTTTGGTATGTTCTCCTCTCAGAGCTAGGGATTCCTGGTTCAAATCCCAATACTAATGGGTGGAGATTCCATGTTCTCCCTGTATCCGCGTGGGTTTCCTCCGGGTTCTCCGGTTTCCTCCCACAGTTCAAAAACATGGCTCAAGGTCAATCGAGTTCTCCAAATTGCCCCATATAGAGTGTGTGTGTGTGTGAGTGAGTGTGTGTCCAGTGATGGATTGGCGTCCTATCCTGGGTCTATCTGCCCAGCGCCCGAAACATTCTCCCCTGGATGGGCATGGGGAACCCCCCCCCCACCCACCCACCGACCCTAATAGAGGATAAAGCGGAAGATAATGAATGAATAATTTTAATCCTTAAGTCTTTAACCAATCAGGGTTTTCTGTGAACTCTAATCCTGCAAACGGAACCGAACTCTCCTTCTGTAACCAATCAGGATTCAGATCTTTTTTTTTTTAACGTTCTAATCCGACTATCACACGAATTTTCACCTTTAACATCCTTTACATGTATTTCTATTGCACTACCCCCCCCCCCCCCCCCCCCCCCCCACACACACACACTCACTCAGGTCGCCCGTGTAAACGTCCAGCGTGCAGCCTCCACCCAGAAACGCATGAAATGTCTCTGCAAAACCAGCTGCTAACATTAATCCGTCCTGCCTTTGTTCTCATAGCATTCCGTCTTATTCTGGATTAAAAAATAATAATAAAAAAAAAAAAAACTTTTTCAAAATAGTTTGAATATAAAAATAGATAAATTTATAGATGAATATTTGGTGAATATAAAAAGACGGGATTTAAATAAAGACTTCACATTACGAAGAGTTTGCTCGGAAGACGAACGTGATCCGACATTCAGGAGATCAAAGTGCATCCGTCCGACCCGCCGTCGCCCCCGCCTGACCGATGCGGCACATCACGAGCAACAAAACCAAAAACGCCATCCGCCTCCTCCTTCCTCTCGGGTTCTCCGTTCTCAGCTAAGGCACTCTCAAGGGAACGGCATGTCGGTTATGAGCTCCACCCGCCTCGACCACCCAAACGTTTAAGGCAACACTGCTAACAACGCTTAACATACAGTATAATAGACGGACTTTGTCATTGTCCAACAGTCTGCAGTCTAACTGTTCCATCCGCTCCATTCTCCAACAGTCAGGACCCCCCCCCCCACAGAGCAGCCACTATTTGGGTGGTGGATGACCCTTAGTTCTGCAGTGACACTGATCCTTAGCACCACCACCCAAATCAAATCCGCTGTGTAGTGGTCCAGGGGGGGTTGTAATTATTAAAGAACGGTAGTCATAATGTATGTAGAGGAACCGATGGACTACAGAAGTGAAGCTATATGGAACCAATAGGTGGCGCTGGAATGAGCACTGCGTGGAGGTGTATCAATTTAAAGATAGTAACTATATGTGTACGATGGGGGACCATCAGCACTGATCACAGAACAGCTGAGGTCCACGGCACTATATATTTTTTATAATGTTTATAGTGTATATAATGACGCTGCATGCATTATAAGGAACTGGCGCATGTACACCTCCAGGGGGCAGTGTAACATTTCTTCTGTCCACCATAAGGCACATAGGAATGCATTTCGGACCGCTGTGCGCCTCCAACAGTTTGGGGAAGGCCCTTTATTTGTTCAAACATGATTGTGCTTAGTAAGGGACGAATGGGGAAGCTTCAGACTGATCGCCCGACACCCTGAGCTCCCACTCCCTCCACGCAAGTTGTCATTTACATGTTCTCCCCATGTCGGTGTAAGTAGGTGGAACTAGACATTTACATTTGTTCATTTAGAGGACACTTTTATCCAAAGCGACTTACAAGGTGAACACAGGGTTCATCACAACATCCCTGCAGCAATGAGGGTTAAGGGTCTTGCTCAAGGACCCACACTGGTAACTTCAGTGGACCTGGGATCTGAACCCCCAACCTTCAGAGTGAGAGCCCAATGCCCTGATTGAGAGCCCAATGAGCTACCGCGCCAAAGTGGACATTTTGCCAGACATTAATCTGGCAGTAGTGTGTTTGTGTGTCTTATCCCGGTCATTTTCAGATGGTGGATGGACTCCAGCACGGTTCCTTTGGACCACGCACAGGAGAAGATGCTGCGAGCCTGAGCTGATGAATTGAATGTCAGCACTGTTGCCTTAAAGTGTATCACGCTTCAGAGGACGCCCCGTTCGGTTTGTCCTGACACCCGAAGAAAAGGTAGCTAACGGTCACCTAACTGCGTGTGCAGCACGCGACCCGCCCGAGACGGCGTTCAGAGGAACCGGGGTGGACAGAGGCGAGGAGGAGACGTCTGAAATGTGATCAATACACCGGCGTCTGAACCGATCGGGTGATCGATCGTCCCCGTAAAGCTCGCAAATGACAAAAACAGCCTGGTGTCGATCGCCAGCAGGAAGAGGCATCCCGGAATACACCTGCTTACTCGCTCAGTGTCTGCACTCCACCGCACAAGGGCCTGTTCTCACACTCGTGTGGCGCCACCTACTGTCTACTAGGCGTTCTGGGAGTCCGTGATCTGGGGGCGCGGGTTCAGCAGAGGATCTGGGAGAACGGGTGTCTGAGCAGCTCCTCTGCGCTCGGCCGGAGCTTGGCCTCGACGAAGATGCGCCGGATGAAGTCTCTCGTCGGCTCCGAGATGTGAGAGGGCAGCGAGGGGTTCGTGGGCTGGGTGGCTATTTTGAAGATGGCAGCCATGGCCTCGTACTCCGCCCAGGGTGGCTTCTCAGTCAGCATCTCGACCACGGTGCAGCCGAGGCTCCTGCAAACACAAACGGGGTGAAGCGAGAGAGTCACGGTCTGACGGTTCGACTCAAACTGACGTTCTGTAACGTCAACTTCTTAGGAACAGCTTCTTCCCACAGGAAACCAGACGAGGAACGGCCAGGGGACTGTGAATCTGCCCAATTTCCACCTTACATACCAAAAGTTACATGGCCAAAAGTTTTGAGAAATGACATAAATCTTATATTTTCTTATGTGTGTTTGTCAGATGTTTTGATCACATACACAAATATAACCGCAATCATATTATGAGTAACAAAAGCTTTTATTGACCGTTAGAATGAGTTAAGGCAGCAAGTCAATATTTGCAGTGTTGACCCTTCTTCTTCAGGACCTCTGCAATTCTCCCTGGCATGCTCTCAATCAACTTCTGGACCAAATCCTGACTGTTGGTAGTCCATTCTTGCACAATCAATGCTTGCATTTTGTCAGAATGCGTAGGTTTTAGGTTGTCCACCCGTCTCTTGATGATTGACCACAAGTTCTCAATGGGATTAAGATCTGGGGAGTTTCCAGGCCATGGACCCAAAATCTCTATGTTTTGTTCCCTGAGCCATGTAGTTATCACCTTTGCATCATGGCAAGGTGCTCCATCATGCTGGAAAAGGCATTGTTGATCACCAAACTGCTCTTGGATGGTTGGGAGAAGTTGCTCTCGGAGGACATTCTGGTACCATTCTTTATCTTACGGGATAAAAAAAAAAAAAAAGCACCGCTCCTTGCACTTTACTGCACAGCACCCACATACACTCTTACATACACCCTCTTCCAACCTTTCTTATATTTTCATCCATCCATCCATCCATCCTTTATCTGCCGCTTTATCCTGTATTGGGGTCGCGGTGGGGTTCCCCATGCCCATCCAGGGGAGAATGTTTCGGGTGCTGGGCAGATACACCCAGAACAGGGTGCCAATCCATCGCTGGGCACACACTCACTCACACATACACACTCTATATGGGGCAATTTGGAGAACTCAATTGACTTGATCCATGTTTTTGGACTTTCCTCCCACAGAATTCTCCAAATTGCCCCATAAAGAGTGTATGTGTGAGTGAGTGTGTGCCCAGCGATAGATTGGCGCCCTGTTCTGGGTTTATCTGCCCAGTGCCTGAGATGTTCTCCCATGGATGGGCATGGGCAACCCCCCCGCCACCCTGATAGAGGATAAAGCGGAGGATAATGGATGGATGGAGAATTGCCCCTGTATGAGATCCCTTAAGTGAATAGTTCAGGTTTGTCCCAGTATTTTTCGTCCACGTGGTGTATTTATAATGAACAGCATCATCGTAAACGTCAAGGATAAAAAGAGTATGGAATATTTTGTTGGAAACTTTTCACAGAAACACACACACGTGCGTGCACACACACACACACACACACACACACACACACGACAAGAAAATCCTAATCATCTGGCGGCAGTTCGATCCACCCATGTTGCAGATCCCGGGACTCTGGGGGCTCCGAACGTTCGGAACATTCCACACGGCTGCTACAAACTGACCGGCTGGCTCTCAGCCAATCACATTCCTCACGCTGCAATTAAGCCCCGCCCACACAGGCGAGCTCAATGTGGAAAATGTGCTTCTATATTTATTTCGCGTTGATAAAAATAGCTCTGCATCCTCTGCGTCGTCCTCGCACGGCTTTCAGAACCGCACGTTCAGTTCGGCCTCAGAACCGCGATTCGGTGACATCACAGTGTTCGTTCTGCGTTCAGCTTTCATTCAAACCGTGACGGACGAACAGAACCCGTCCCTGCGTCTGATTTTCATTGTGTTCTGGCATGGGACAGATGTTTTGCTAGATCAGACCCTCGACGGAACAAGCACACCGCGCACAGCGTTATGTTTTCCCTTTAAGAGCCAGGTGGCGCTCTGACTTTGGCGGGTTGCTATTTGAGCGGTGCAGATACCTGGACTCAGATGAGATGTGCTGCTCCATGAGGTTCTCAATGTTCCTGTGAATGGAGAACCCACAGAATAGTGTAGACTATGGATCTTTGGACCTTATGAACTTACCAGACGTCGGCTTTGCGGCCGTAGCCGTCTCCACTGATGACCTCCGGACTCATCCAGTACGGAGTCCCCGTGACGGAACACACTCCTGTGCTGGACATGCAGATGGTCTGCAGGCGCTTGCTGGCACCGAAGTCACCCAGCTTCACGTTCCCAGCCGAATCCCGTAAGATGTTGGCACCTGAACGCGAGAACAGAGAACAGAGACGAATTTACTGAGGATTCATTAAGAATATCGCTGCTCAGCGGGAAAATAAAAACATACACCAGAACATTTAATCACAGGATTATATTTAAAATGAGGGCGTGGTGGTGCAGTGGTTGGGGCCTCCACCTCATGGTGAGAAGGTCCCAGACTGTGTTCCTCTTTTTTGTGCGGGCGGGGCACCAATCGATCGTTGGGTACACGCTCACTCACACAGACACTTACACTATATGGGGCAATTTAGATCTTGAATCCTTGTGTTTGGACTGTGGGAGGAAACCAGAGAACACGTAGACACGGGGAGAACATGAAATCTCCACCCAGATGGGGATTCAAACCTGGATCCTAAGCGCTGAGAGGCAGATGTCCCAATCGCTACACCACCATCCAGCTAAATCACCCTGATTTAATGGACACAGTTGACGTCTCTATATTGAGAATCCAGTCCACACCTTTGATATCCCTGTGGACGATCATGTTGCTGTGCAGGTAGGACATGCCCTCCAGAATCTGCCTCGTATACTTGCGGGTCACGTTCTCGGTCAGCGCACCGTAAGCCTTTAACTGGTCCTTCACCGAACCCTGAAAACACAACATCACGGCCGTTACCTGAAATCACCCCAGAGGTTCTAATGAGGAACTGAGGAAAGGTGAAGTGGACGGCTGGGCAGTTCATTTTGTCCATGGGCCAAACTACAGCCTGGGACTGCTGCGGAGGTCTGAACCAATAGGTGGCGCTTTATTCAAAATAAAAGCAAGGGCATCTTTTTTTTTTGCCTGTATTAGAAATTAAATATAAATGAATCTTCCACTTGGTCACATGCAGCCACATGTTGAGGTGTGTGTGAGGTGTGTGTATGAGGTGTGTGTATGAGGTGTGTGTATGAGGTGTGTGTATGAGGTGTAGAGGTGTGGGTGTGTGAGGTGTGTGTATGAGGTGTGTGTGTGAGGTGTAGAGGTGTGGGTGTGTGAGGTGTGTGTATGAGGTGTAGAGGTGTGGGTATGAGGTGTGTGTATGAGATGTATGTGTGAGGTGTAGAAGTGTGTGTGTGTGTGTGAGGTGTATGTATGAGGTGTAGAGGTGTATGTATTAGGTATTAGTGTATGTGTGTGTGTGTGTGTATGAGTTGTATGTATGCAGTGTAGAGGTGTGGGTATGAGGTGTGTGTATGAGGTGTAGAGGTGTGTGTATGAGGTGTATGTGTGAGGTGTAGAGGTGTGTGTGGGTGTGTGAGGTGTGTGTATGAGGTGTAAAGGTGTGTGTATGAGGTGTGTGTTTGAGGTGTAGAGGTGTGTGTGTGTGTGTGTGTATGAGGTGTGTGTATGAGATGTAGAGGTATGTGTATGAGGTGTGTGTATGAGGTGTGTGTGTGTGAGGTGTAGAGGTGTGGGTGTGTGAGGTGTGTGTATGAGGTGTAGAGGTGTGTGTATGAGGTGTGTGTATGAGGTGTAGAGGTGTGGGTATGAGGTGTGTGTATGAGATGTATGTGTGAGGTGTAGAGGTGTGTGTGTGTGTGTGTGTGTGTGAGGTGTATGTATGAGGTGTAGAGGTGTATGTATTAGGTATTAGTGTATGTGTATGTGTGTGTGTGTGTATGAGTTGTATGTATGCGGTGTAGAGGTGTGGGTATGAGGTGTGTGTATGAGGTGTAGAGGTGTGTGTATGAGGTGTGTGTTTGAGGTGTAGAGGTGTGTGTGGGTGTGTGAGGTGTGTGTATGAGGTGTAAAGTTGTGTGTGTGTGTATGAGGTGTGTGTATGAGATGTATGTATGAGGTGTGTGTGTGAGGTGTATGTATGAGGTGTGGAGGTGTGTGTGTGTGTGTGTGTGTGAGGTGTCTGTGTGTATGAGGTGTATGTATGAGGTGTGGAGGTGTATGTATTAAGTGTGTGTGTATGTGTGTGTGTGTGAGGTGTGTGTATGTGTGTGTGTGTGTGTGTGTGTATGAGGTGTGTGTGTGTGTGTGTAACGCTCACCCCAGGCATGTACTCCATGAAGATGGTGAGCGTCTTCTCGCCGAGGTCTCGGAGGCAGCCGTAGTACTGCACGATGCGCTCATGATGCAGGTTCTTGAGCAGCTGAATCTCACACTCCAGAGTGCTGACCTCCTGCAGAGAGGAGAACACCACCACGGTTCTTCAGCCCACACCGCAGAACCGAGAACATCGCCACTCCACTCAGAACCCCAGAGTCGCTGGGCAGATACACCCGGGACAGGGCGCCAATCCATCGCTGGACACACACTCACTCACACAGGTCTATGAACGCTTTATAAAGTCTATATGACTGGTCTATGAGAGCTCTATGAACACTTTATGACTGGTCTATGAGAGCTCTATGAAAACTTTATGACTGGTCTATGAGAGCTCTATGAAGGCTTTATGACTGGTTATGAGAGCTCTAAGACAAGTCTAAGATAGCTCTATGAACGCTTTATGACTGGTCTATGAGAGCTCTATGAAAGCTTTATGACTGGTCTATGAGAGCTCTATGAAAGCTTTATGACTGGTCTATGAGAGCTCTATGAAAGCTTTATGACTGGTCTATGAGAGCTCTATGAAAGCTTTATGACTGGTCTATGAGAGCGCTATCAAAGCTTTATGACTGGTCTATGAGAGCGCTATGAAAGCTTTATGACTGGTCTATGAGAGCGCTATGAAAGCTTTATGACTGGTCTATGAGAGCGCTATGAAAGCTCTATGACTGGTCTATGAGAGCTCTATGAAAGCTTTATGACTGGTCTATGAGAGATCTATGAAAGCTTTATGACTGGTCTATGAGAGCTCTATGAAAGCTTTATGACTGGTCTATGATGGCTATAGGACAGTTCTATACATGGTTTATGACCGCTCTATGACGTTTGTTTTGTGGGAACTGAAATTCAATAAAGAATAAAAGTGGAAGCTAACTTTTTGTGATGGTAACGTGCTTTGTGGGAACAGTGCGCTCGTGCATGTTGCACCCGTTTACATGACTCCTGCCCCCCCTGCCCCGCCCCCCCCCGCACAGACACTCGCAGATACAGGAAGTGAGAGTGCATGTTTTTGCAGTGGCAGACAGGAAAAGATTTAAGAGTGGGGGGGGGGGGGCTGAGCAGCGGAATGCCGCGAGAGAACGAAATGTAGAGCAGAACACTGCACAGCGTCCCTGAAAACCAGACCAGCGACCTCGCGGGGTCACACTGCCCAAAACAGCACCCTGTCCACGTTCTAGCATTTTTGTGGCAGAGCATTTATGAAGCAGAGCATTTATGAAGCAGAGCATTTATGTAGCAGAGTATTTATGAAGCAGAGTATTTATGAAGCAGAGTATTTTTGTAGCAGAGTATTTATGAAGCAGAGTATTTTTGAAGCAGAGTATTTTTGAAGCAGAGTATTTTTGTAGCAGAGTATTTTTGAAGCAGAGTATTTTTGTAGCAGAGTATTTATGAAGCAGAGTATTTTTGAAGCAGAGTATTTATGAAGCAGACTATTTATAAAGCAGACTATTTATGAAGCAGAGTATTTATGTAACAGATTATTTATGAAGCAGAGTATTTATGAAGCAGAGTATTTTTGAAGCAGAGTATTTTTGAAGCAGAGTATTTATGAAGCAGAGTATTTATGTAGCAGAGTATTTATGAAACAGGGTATTTATGAAGCAGGGTATTTATGAAGCAGGGTATTTATGAAGCAGAGTATTTATGTAGCAGAGTATTTATGAAGCAGAGTATTTATGAAGCAGAGTATTTATGAAGCAGAGTATTTATGTAGCAGAGTATTTATGTAGCAGAGTATTTATGAAGCAGGGTATTTATGAAGCAGAGTATTTATGAAGCAGAGTATTTATGAAGCAGAGTATTTATGTAGCAGAGTATTTTTGAAGCAGAGTATTTATGAAGCAGAGTATTTATGAAGCAGAGTATTTTTGAAGCAGAGTATTTATGAAGCAGAGTATTTATGAAGCAGAGTATTTATAAGGCAGAGTATTTATGAAGCAGAGTATTTTTGTAGCTAAGTATTTTTGAAGCAGAGTATTTATGAAGCACAGTATTTTTGAAGCAGAGTATTTATGAAGCAGAGTATATTGTAACAGATTATTTATGAAGCAGAGCATTTTTTGTAGCAGAGTATTTATGAAGCAGAGTATTTATGAAGCAGAGTATTTATGTAACAGATTATTTATGAAGCAGATTATTTTTGTTGCAGAGTATTTATGAAGCAGAGTATTTATGAAGCAGAGTATTTTTGTAACAGATTATTTATGAAGCAGAGTATTTTTTGTAGCAGAGTATTTATGAAGCAGAGTATTTTTGTAGCAGAGTATTTATGAGCTAGAGTATTTATGAAGCAGAGTGATTTTGAAGCAGAGTATTTATGAAGCAGAGTATTTTTGTAGCAGAGTATTTATGAAGCAGAGTATTTATGAATCAGAGTATTTTTGAAGCAGAGTATTTTTTGAAGCAGAGTATTTATGAAGCAGAGTATTTTTGTAGCAGAGTATTTATGAAGCAGAGTATTTATGAAGCAGAGTATTTTTTGAAGCAGAGTATTTTTTGAAGCAGAGTATTTTTGAAGCAGAGTATTTACGACACCTTGCTGGTCTCTGGACTCGCCGGATCAAACTGGACCTGTTTGGCGGCCAGCTCTCGTCCCGTGTCCACGTCGTAGCAGAGGTACACTCGGCCGAACGCCCCCTGACCCAGCAGCTTCCCTCTGCGCCACGTCACCGGAGCGGTGGGGGCTGGGGCAACAGAGCAACAGGTTACAATAGAAACAGCACAGCTCTCATTTCAGACACAAAAGACCTCGTACAAGGGCGGCACGGTGGCTTAGTGGTTTAGCATGTTCTCCTCTCAGCACTAGGGATTCCCGGTTTGAATCCCCATCTGGGTGGAGTTTCCATGTTCTCCCCGTGTCCTCGTGGGTTTCTTCCGGGTTCTCCGGTTTCCTCCCACAGTCCAAAAACATGGATGAAGTCAATTGAGTTCTCCAAAAAAAAAAAAGCGCCATCTTGTGGTGAAATTTTAACTGATTCGACTATCAGTCGACTATAGGGAAAATCTGATGAATCAGATTCGACTATGAAAATCCTTAGTTGAAGACACCCCTATTTAAATGTCATAAATGTCTGTAACCGCAGGAAAGTGAGGAACGTAATTTCGATTACTTTGTATGTAGGGTACATGTGAAGAAATTGACAATAAAGCCTACTTTGACTTTGACTTTAATCACAAGCTTACGACTGCCCCAGGTAGCAGAGGATGATTGTCTGAGCTGCTCTAGTCAGTGATGCTGGAGTCACATTATTATTAAGCGGAATCACTAATTAATTAAATGCCGTGCTTTATTATCAGCTCTAACTGCCTTCCTCATCTGTTTCTTTTGAGGTGGGGTCGGGTTCCAGGAGATGCAGGCAGACCTTCATCCATGGCTCTGCTAACGAATACTGGATGGAACCTGAATATTAATTGGACTGGCGGTCCTGCAGGACGCCCCCTAATGGACTCACATATAGTTTTCCAGTTGTTAGAGTTCTTCCATTTGTTAAATATCTCTACATGGCTGTCCTACACTGTTGTTGCTGCCTGGTCGCTCAAGGAGGATGAGCCCCCCCACTGAGTCTCGGTCCTCACAAGGTTTTTTCCTTAAAATAACAACACAACAGGGAGTTTTTCTTTGCCGCTGTCGCTTCGGCTCGCTCTTTGGGGGTTTCATTCTATGAAGCTGCTTTGTGAAGATGTACTGTTGTAAAAAGCGCTGTATAAATAAATAACTTGAACTTCATTGTTTCACCCCAAAATTCTGTGGACAGCTTTCTTTCACATTTTTTTTTTTTTTTTTTTTTTTTGGCCGGTCGAGTTGAGACGCTCTTACACTTGTGAGGAAGGGGGCGGTCCTTCGGGCGGAGCCTGGCGTGCATCAGACTCTCCTCGCTGCCGTTAACGGAGCGCCGAGACGGCACCAGAGTGAACAGGTTCCCCTGGGGACGGCGTATCCGTGGAAACGTGCGGCGACCTGAACATGTACCGCCATTGTTAGTCATTAGGAAAAAAAGTACCAAACAGAACCAAACGTTCCCAACGGAACGATGCAGCAACCGACTGAAAACCTCACCCTCGCTGAGGTCTTTGTGGTGCAACGAGACGTGGTACCTCCGCGGGTACGTTCCGCCTTTGCCTACGATTTTATCGTACATGTGGTTCTCCCGATCTGCGGAAGCAAACAAAATAAACACGATATAATAAAAAGCGGGCGGCACGGTGGCTTAGTGGTTTAGCATGTTCTCCTCTCAGCGCTAGGGATTCCCGGTTCGCATCTGGGTGGAGTTTCCATGTTCTCCCCGTGTCCGCGTGGGTTTCCTCCGGGTTCTCCGGTTTCCTCCCACAGTCCAAAAACATGGATCAAGGTTAATTAAATTCTCCAAATTGCCCCATATAGAGTGTGTGTGTGTGTGAGTGAGTGTGTGCCCAGCAATGGATTGGCGCCCTGTCCTGGGTCTATCTGCCCAGCGCCCGAAACGTTCTCCCCTGGATGGGCATGGGGAACCCCACCGCGACTCTAATATAGGATAAAACGGGAGATAATGAATGAATGAATGAATGAATAATAAAAAGCATGTGTTTTTTTTTTTATTGTAATATTGTAGTGTTCACAATGCTTCTCTATGAACACCTCGGCTTTTGCACCACCGTTCTACAAGTACCGCACGTCACCTAAGCCCGGTGGAAATACCCCATTTGTCACTCGGTTGATTTTTCCAGCACGGAGTTGTTTTAAGGTCACGTGATCATCTGATCTGAGGGCTGTGACGTCGTCGAGTGGAAACATGCAGCTAATTTAGTCTGGAGCCATAAGTACAGCGTGAAAGCACGGCCGACCTGCACAGTCCTGTCGGTTATCGGGGTAACTCCGGGCTCGGTGCATCCGGGATTTCCGAAGTGAAGGGCTACAAAGAAAAGAAAAAAGAAAAGAAAGAGGAGAAATCCGGGTCAGGTGGACCGCTGGGCCGTCAGACATACAGACTGGGTTCGGGGAAAACCACATGCAGACTCATTCTAAGACTTAGGGCACCATCGTGAGGACGGAACCCTTTTTTGGGTGACAGACGCAGACGTGTCAGTACATTGTAGCCGGTGTTTCTTACGCCCATATTTGGCACTCTGGGTCTGAACAGGATTTTTTAATAATTATTATTTATATATTTTATATATATACAGTATATATATATATAGTTATTAATGTCTTGGCGGCATGGTGGTTTAGTGGTTGGCACGTTCTCCTCTCAGCACTAGGGATTCCCGGTTCGAATCCCAATCTGGGTGGAGTTTCCATGTTCTCCCCGTGTCCGCGTGGGTTTCCTCCGGGTTCTCCGGTTTCCTCCCACCGTCCAAAAACATGGATCAAGTCAATCGAGTTCTCCAAATTGCCCCATATAGAGTGTGTCTGTGTGAGTAAGTGTTGTCGCTGTGTGAGCGATGGATTGGCGTCCTGTCCTGGGTGTATCTGCCCAGCGCCCGAGACGTTCTCCCCTGGATGGGCATGGGGAACCCCACCACGACCCTAATAGAGGATAAAGCGGGAGATAATGAATGAATGAATATTAATGTCTTTAATTTTTACAATATTTTTTAATTTTTACAATATACTTATTTACTGTGACATCGTTTCCATGAACCTCTGCAGTCATAACATTTATTTTAATCTAAAGTTGTATCCATCATTCCAGCTGTGATTTAAAGTTTGCACACGCCCCCTTTATGCTCTGCTTATTGTCCATGATCTCAGTTCCACGTCCTGTAAAGATGGACTTTGTAGTTCTACAGTTCCACTCTGTAGTCCATCTGTGTGTGTTCTACAGTACATACTGTGTACTCTGTTCTAATGGTCAGAACCCTAATAGTACCACCACAGAGCAGGGGTTATTGGGTGGGGGGCGTTAGTCCTATCCCAGCAGTGTCACTGAGGTGGAGAAGTGAAACTACAATGAAACCCCCCCCCCCTCACCACATCAGTGTCACTGCAGAACTGACCATAAACAATCCCCCACCCAAATGATACCTGTTCTATGATGCTCCTGAGAACCAACAGGGGACTAACAACAACAAAGAACACAGATGGACTACAGTCTGTAATTGTAGAACTACAAAGTCCATCTATA
The DNA here is from genome assembly GCA_019802505.1 of Corydoras sp. C115. NCBI lineage: Eukaryota > Metazoa > Chordata > Actinopteri > Siluriformes > Callichthyidae > Corydoras > Corydoras sp. C115. Next base: position 92,684 of record JAFMOC010000167.1, read on the forward strand.
TGATAAGTGGAGGACATAGAGGATGGAGCAGGAACTCAAAAGGACAGTTTGTAGTTTTAGTTTTGGAGGTCTTACCTGTCCGAGTTGCTGTCCAGAGACTGGCAGCTTCCGGATACGGAGTTTTCTGCGCTGCTCCAAGGATCCAACCCCTGAAATCAAAGCACAAAGCCGCCTGACTGAACAGTTCACTCAGTTGGGATCAATGAGGCGGCATGCTGGCTTAGTGGTTTAGCATGTTCTCCTCTCTGCACTAGGGATTCCCGGTTCGAATCCCCATCTGGGTGGAGTTTCCATGTTCTCCCCGTGTCCGCGTGGGTTTCCTCCGGGTTCTCCGGTTTCCTCCCACAGTCCAAAAACATGGATCAAGTCAATTGAATTCTCAAAATTGCCCCATATAGAGTGTGTGTGTGTGAGTGAGTGTGTGCCCAGTGATAGATTGCCCCCCTGTCCTGGGTCTATCTGCCCAGCGCCCGAGACGTTCTCCCCTGGATGGGCATGGGGAACCCCACCGCGACCCTAATTGAGGATAAAGCGGGAGATAATGAATGAATGAATGAATGGGATCAATGATGCTGGTTTTGTTGATTCCAGCATTTCAAACTGAGGGATCAGGAACCGTGACATCATGAGATCAGGATTTTTATTCTTTGTGGGGACCACGAGCTTCATATGGCATCTTCTTTATGGTTAGTTTTTAAACGTTAATATTCATAATGGATAAAATAAATATGGATGATGCCAAATATAAAACAATTAATTTAAACAACTGACTTTAAGGCGGCACGGTGGCTTAGTGGTTGGCATGTTCTCCTCTCAGCTCTAGGGATTCCCGGTTCGAATCCCCATCTGGGTGGAGTTTCCATGTTCTCCCCGTGTCCGCGTGGGTTTCCTCCGGGTTCTCCGGTTTCCTCCCACAGTCCAAAAACATGGATCAAGTCAATTGAATTCTCCAAATTGCCCCATATAGAGTGTGTCTGTGTGAGTGAGTTTGTGCCCAGCGATGGATTGGCGTCCTGTCCTGGGTGTATCTGCCCAGCGTCCGAAACGTTCTCCCCTGGATGGGCATGGGGAACCCCACCGCGACCCTAATAGAGGATAAAGCGGAAGATAATGAATGAATGAATGAATGAATGAATTAACTGACTTTAATTACAGAGTGCAAACTTGATACATGACTTACACACATGTCTGTATGTGTGTGTATGTATGTGTGTGTGTGTGTGTGTGTGTGTGTGTGTGTGTGTGTGTGTGTGTGTGCAGGATATCCCATACATCACAAAATGAAGGTAAAGAATCTGAGCAGAATAGTAATGATAATTGTATAGAAGTATATATGTGTGTGTGTGTATATGTGTGTGTGTGTGTGTGTGTGTGTGTGTGTTACTCACACACTGGTCGCTGGTCTCAGGTATAAACTCGCCCTCACTGTTAATGCTCGTATACGAGCCCTGCCGAGCGATCCGTTGCTGTCGCTCTGGAACGTAACCTGGTGGTGGGGAGCTGCGGCCCGTGTTCTGAGAACCTTAATGTGAGTAAAACACAGAGGACGGGGATTACAGGATGCCCCATCCGGATTAACCTTTAAAAGTAAATTAAAAACACATTTATTTAATCTGGCGTGTAATCCCCTGTAGATAAAGGTGTAGATCTCAGGCTTGGCTGTGTTGGGGGGGTAATCTGTGATCAGTGTGTGCTGGAGTTTCACCTCATCATTAATGGGGGGGGGGGGTGTGACACTGAAATGATGCTGTTCTGGGGAGCCCTCTCAACTATGTAGTCTGCAGTATCTGCCTCTTTTAGTTCCGCTGCTCTAGTCGGTGATGCCGGAGTCACATGATGCACTGTGTCAATCAATCACTTATTAATTAAATGCCGTGCGGCAGCACGGTGGCTTAGTGGTTTAGCACGTTCTCCTCTCAGCATTAGGGATTCCTGGTTCGAATCCCCATATGGGTGGAGTTTCCATGTTCTCCCCGTGTCCGCGTGGGTTTCCTCCGGGTTCTCCGGTTTCCTCCCACAGTCCAAAAACATGGATCAAGGTCAATTGAGTTCTCCAAATTGCCCCATATAGAGTGTGTATGTGAGTGAGTGTGTGCCCAGTGATAGATTGGCATCCTGTCCTGGGTCCATCTGCCCAGCGCCCGAAACGTTCTCCCCTGGAAGGGCATGGGGAACACCCCCAACCCCTCCCCTCCCTCCGCCGCGACCCTAATAGAGGATTAGTTGGAGGGTGTTTATGGGTGTTATTATTTGGCTATGGGGTAGTAAGACTGCCCCCGGCTCTTAAAGGAAACACTGACAAGTGACACAATGATTGGTTTATTGGCGCCCATGCCCATCCAGGGGAGAACGTTTCGGGCGCTGGCCAGATACACCCAAGACAGGGCGCCAATCCATCGCTGGGTACACACTCACTCACACACACACACACACTCTATATGGGGCAATTTGGAGAATTCAATTGACTTGATCCATGTTTTTGGACTGTGGGAGGAAACCGGAGAACCCGGAGGAGACCCACGCAGACACGGGGAGAACATGGAAACTCCACCCAGATGGGGATTCGAACCGGGAATCCCTAGCGCCGAGAGGAGAACGTGCTAAACCACTAAGCCACCGTGCAATTTAGTGCTGCCAATTCACCTTGAATCCACGTTTTTGGACCGTGGGAGGAAACTGCGAACGTGGAGACCACCCACACCAGCACGGGGTGCGAGGAGACGGTGCCAGAGACTGAATCATCACACTCGCATGTAAACAACCAGGACCAGGTCTGCAGTCCAGCGACATGCTGCGCGCTGAATGGACCCAACACCCCCCCCCAACCCCAACCCCAACTCCAACTCCAACCACACACACAAACGCACGGAGGCATCTGGCTCAGTATACTAATAGTGCCTCGCAATCTGATTGGCTGGATTCCAGCAGGCCATTGTGCAGCGGCTAGTGATGGTGGACAGGAAAAGGAAGAGGGCCCACTGCTCGCCGAGGAAGTCGGAGAAACAACAGACAGAGAATCCGTACCACGAAGAAAGAGCCAACGCCGAGAGAGCTGGAGAACGTGAAACCGAGCCAACGGACGAAGGAAAGAGAGAGCGGCGCATTGCGCAGGGCGGGGCGAGCGAGAACCGGAGCCGGGTTCCCGAACCGGAGCGCCGCGGTACGATATCCCAGAATAACGCGAAGCACCTTGGGCAGCGTCCTGTTCCCCGATTCCTCGGCAGACTGATAACATCTGACCGCACAACTATAAACACTGCAAGCACCCTGCACTCACAAACAGCCAATCACGTCGCAGCAGTAAACCCATACGCCCAGCCGACCGTCACTTTATACACGCCGTTTAAATAGCAACCCTGCTTGTGAGTACATCTCCCCCCGATGGGCGTGGCCGTCTCAAAACGTGTTGCCATCTTGGCAAAGGAAAACCAACTCTCACAAACGGCCAATCACGTCGCAGCAGTCCACCCATACGCTCAGCGTAAAAAGCGTCGTTTAAATAGCAACCCTGTTTGTGAGTACATCTCCCCCCGATGGGCGTGGCCGTCTCAAAACGTGTTGCCATCTTGGCATCAGAAAACCAACTCTCACAAACAGCCAATCAAGTCGCAGCGGTCCACCCATACGCCCAGCTGACCGTCACTTTATACACGCCGTTTAAATAGCAACCCTGTTTGTGAGTACATCTCCCCCCGATGGGCGTGGCCGTCTCAAAACGTGTCGCTATCTCGGCAACGGAAAACCAACTCTCACAAACGGCCAATCACGTCGCAGCGGTCCACCCATACGCCCAGCGTAAAAAGCGTCGTTTAAATAGCAACCCCGTTTGTGAATACATCTCCCCGATGGGCGTGGCCATCTCAAAATGGGGTGTGTTCAGGTTCATTTCTGGCTTGTTTCACGCCAGAACTTAACCTGCACTCACAAACAGCCAATCACGTCGCAGCTGTCCACCCATACGCCCCAGCCGGCAAACCTTGTTTGTGAATACACGATTATGGGGTGTGTTTAGGTTTCATTTCGCCGTTTAAATAGCAACCCCGTTTGTGAATACACATTAAATAGCCCCCGATCCCCCGATGGGCGTGGCCGTCTCAAAACGTGTCGCTATCTCGGCAACGGAAAACCACCTCTCACAAACAGCCAATCACGTCGCAGCGGTCCACTCATACGCCCAGCGTAACAAGCGTCGTTTAAATAGCAACCCCGTTTGTGAATACATCTCCCCGATGGGCGTGGCCGTCTCAAAACGGGGTGTGTTCAGGTTCATTTCTGACTTGTCTCACGCCAGAACTTAACCTGAACTCACAAACAGCCAATCAGGTCGCAGCAGTCCACCCATACGCCCAGCCGACCGTCACTTTACACACGCCGTTTAAATAGCAACCCTGCTTGTGAGTACATCTCCCCCCGATGGGCGTGGCCGTCTCAAAACGAGGTGTGTTCAGGTTCATTTCTTGTGTGTCGCCATCTCGGCAACCGTTGGCAGTGGACAGCATGAAGCCCAATCAATGAAGGCGTCACTAATAGACATTACACCTCAATCCAGAACGCCAGAAATGAACCTGAACACACCCCGTTTTGAGATGGCCACGCCCATCGAGGAGATGTATTCACAAACAAGGTTGCTATTTAAACAACGCTTGTAACGCTGGGCGCATGAGTGGACTGCTGCGACGTGATTGGCTGTTTGTGAGAGGTGGTTTTCCGTTGCCGAGATAGCGACACGCCAGAAATGAACCTGAACACACCCTGTTTTGAGACGGCCACGCCCATCAGGGAGATGTATTCACAAACGGGGTTGCTATTTAAACGACGCTTGTTACGCTGGGCGTATGGGTGGACCGCTGCGACGTGATTGGCTGTTTGTGAGTGCAGGGTGCTTGCAGTGTTTATAGTTGTGCGGTCAGATGTTATCAGGAAAGTCTGCTGAGGAATCGGGGAACAGGACGCTGCCGTAGCGAGAGGAACGCCGGAGCCGCGAACTCCACCTTCTCCCCATCAATTCCTCCACATGTCCACAGAACCAAACCCCCAATCACAGATAACATCACAAACACCTTTAACACGTCAACGTTCGCTTACTGGTTGATGAGTGGCGCCCCCTGGGTTCAGAGGACTGGTAGGCCGAGCTCACGTCCCCCGTGGACTGAGACGCTTTGATCCGAACCTGCTTGCAACCAGAGTGATGGGACAACGAGGAGACCTGCAGATGCAGGATGCATATTATACACACAATCTGAAAGTGTGTGTGTGTGTGTGTGTGTGTGTGTGTGTGTGTGTGCTACATTCACATTTAGTCATTTAGCAGACGATTTTATCCAAAGCGAGTTACAAATGACATTTGTATGACATCACAAGTCCGAAGTTATGGAGAAAACCAACTCCACTGTAAATTCATCAAACCTGATTGTTATTCGATGCTGCCCCCCCCCCCCCCCCCCCCACTTTTTTTTTTTTCTACAACAGGTATTTGTTAAAGAGATGCGTCTTTAGTAGTTTCTTAAAACTGCTTAGTGATTCTGCCTTACAGACAGAGTTAGGAAGAACGTTCCACCATTTTGCAGTGGAGAACGCCACGGAGTGAGAATCAGCTCCTCGGTGAGGTGGAACCACCAGGCGGCGATCATCACTGGAGCCAAGTGAACGAGTCGGAGTGGATTTTGAATAGATAGAGTGAAGGTAAGAGGGGGAAGATCCAGAAATGGTTCTGTAAGCCAGAGTCAGTGACTTGTACTGAATGCAGCAGCTACTGGAAGCCAATGGAGGGACATGAGTGATGGAAGGACATGAGTTCTTGGAGGTTAAACACGAGTCGGGCTGCAGAGTTTTGAATTAGTTGAAGAGGTCTGATGGTGGAAGCTGGGATACCGGCAAGTAGCGCATTACAATAATCAAGACGGGATAGGACGCAGGCTTGAACAAGCAGTTGGGTAGCATGTTCAGTCAAAAAGGGTCTGATCTTCCTGATGTTGTAAAGAAGGAATCTACAAGAACGGGCGGTTTTGGTCACATGATCAGAGAGTTTAAGGTGGGAGTCTATTGTGAAACCGAGGTTCCGGACCGAATCGGTTGGGGAGATTGTGGAACCGTCGATTTGGAAGCCGTGAATTTGTGCTACTTACATTATTATGCTCCTCTGTAACGAGCAGGATCTTAATGCTCTTCATGTTCATGCTGCGGTCCAGAAGATCAATGGCTTTATCTAAATCATCCTGACCACGAAGAGGGATCGACATCTAAACACACACACACACACACACACACACACACACACACACACCATTACAGATGTATGGTACATACATACAGATGTCCATTATTTCATGCTTTTTAACGAATCATCATGAAGCTGTCTTTCCTTCCGCCAAGATATGCAAATTATGACTGACCAGGATTCTTCTGTGTGTGTGTGTGTGTGTGTGTGTGTGTGTGTGAGAGAGAGAGAGTGTGTGTGTGTGTGTGTACCTCGTTGTTCATATAGTGTAACTCTAACTGCTGCCCAAAGACAGTGTTGACCTTCTGCCGAACATCTTCAAACTGAACAGGACGACCGAACATCAGTATCCTGCACACACACACACACACACACACACACACACACACACACACACACACACACACACACACACACACACCATGTATCAAGTTTGAATCATTATTCTAATAAATAATTTTTATTTATTTATTTTTATATATTTATTTTATCCAATATGAATATTAACGTGGGCGGCACGGTGGCTTAGTGGTTTAGCATGTTCTCCTCTGAGCACTATGGATTCCAGGTTCGATTCCCCATCTGGGTGGAGTTTCCATGTTCTCCCCGTGTCCGCGTGGGTTTCCTCCGGGTTCTCCGGTTTCCTCCCACATTCCAAAAACATGGATCAAGGTGAACTGAATTCTCCAAATTGCCCCATATAGAGTGTGTCTGTGTGAGTGAGTGTGTGTCCAGTGATAGATTGGCATCCTGTCCTGGGTGTATCTGCCCAGCGCCCGAAACGTTCTCCCCTGGATGGGCATGCGGAACAGGGGATAAAGCAGAAGATAATGGATGGATGGATGAATATTATTCATTCATCCATTATCTCCCACTTTAAACTCTATTAGGGTCGCGGGGGGGGGGGGGGTTCCCCATGCCCATCCAGGGGAGAACGTTTCGGGCGCTGGGCAGATACACCAAGGACAGGGCGCCGATCCATCGCTGGGCTCAATTGACTTGATCCATGTTTTTGGACTGTGGGAGGAAAGCGGAGAACCCGGAGGAAACCCACGCAGACACGGGGAGGACATGGAAACTCCACCCAGATGGGGATTCGAACCGGGAATCCCTAGCGCCGAGAGGAGAACATGCCAACCACTAAGCCACCGCGCCCTGGATGAATATTAACGTTTTAAAAAATAATAAAAAAAGATACGATCATTATTAAAAAAGTGAACCCCATAATGAGACGATGATTTAGTGTCTCTTTAATTTAAAGAACCATTTAGTATTAACGTCTTAAATCACAACTAAACGTTTTGGGAACATCTTCAGACTGACCGACTGCAGACCACTCTGAACCTTTAACCTTTAACTCGGGCCTCAGAAGGTTTCGTTCTTTTAAAGCAGAACCAAACAGCGGGACTGTGTGCTTTTCATTATGATTTCAGATTGAACTCCGTAACGCTGCTCTGAGACAAAGTTATCCGTCTGAAAATCTGTATCTGAATAAAGAAAGCCAACATGAGCCGTGTCCCACCTTCTCTCACCGCAGAACTCAAACTTTATTCTGACTTCGTCCTGCAGGGGGACAGAGAGGTCAGAGGTCAGAGACAAGCAACGCGTTAAAGACTAACATTTTGCACATCGGTGGATCCCTTCACGCTGCTGAGGTCACAGAATACAATCGCATCATCAGTTCCATTAAATGTTAGGACACGCCCCCTTTCTTCATCAATGTCCTCCACTTACCATATAGATGGACTTTGTAGTTCTACAATTACAGACTGTAGTCCATCTGTGTTCTTTGTTGTTGTTCGTCCCCTGTTGGTTCTCAGGAGCATCACAGAACAGGTATCATTTGGGTGGTGGATTGTTTATGGTCGGTTCTGCAGTGACACTGATGTGGTGAGGGGGGGGTTTCATTGTAGTTTCATTTCTCCACCTCAGTGACACTGCCGGGATAGGAATAATGCCCCCACCCAATAACCCCTGCTCTGTGGTGGTACTATTGGGGTTCTGACCATTAGAACAGAGTACACAGTATGTACTGTAGAACACAAACAGATGGACGACAAAGTGCATCTATAGTACCAGTCCAAAGTTAGGACACGCCCCCTTCTGGCTCCATCCACTATTCCCTCCACTTATCATATAGATGGACTTTGTAGTTCTACAATTACAGACTGTAGTCCATCTGTGTTCTTTGTTGTTGTTAGAAGCCCTGTTGGTTCTCAGGAGCATCACAGAACAGGTATCATTTGGGTGGTGGATTGTTTATGGTCGGTTCTGCAGTGACACTGATGTGGTGGGGGGGGGGTTTTATTGTAGTTTCATTTCTCCACCTCAGTGACACTGCCGGGATAGGACTAATGCCCCCACCCAATAACCCCTGCTATGTGGTGGTACTATTGGAGTTCTGAGAATTAGAACAGAGTACACAGTATGTACTGTAGAACACAAACAGATGGACTACAGAGTGGAACTGTAGAACTACAAAGTCCATCTTTACAGGACGTGGAACTGAGAACGTGGACAGTAAGTGGAGCAGAAAGAGGGCGTGTCATGGATTGTGGGGATGCTTGCAGCATCAGTTATATATCAGTAATCATCATAAGATAGCTTTCTCTGTAGTGTGTGTGTGTGTGTGTGTGTGTGTGTGTGTGTGTGTGTGTGTGAGTGTAATACCTGTCTGTTCCTTATGATGGCAGCGTTCACAGGTTTGGACTTGGCCACGTCATACGTGGACACCGGCTGCCGTCGGGTCATCTGCAGAGCCACCAGGTCCTTCATGATGGAATGGAGAGCCTGTCTCTCATCTGAAGGAGAAAACAGAGGGATGCTATAAAGAACATGCAGATTTAGTGACTTACAGCTGAGAGAACAAGGTCAGCAGGTTAAGGGGCAATCGTGGTGTAGGGGCAATCGGTGGTGTGGGAACCAGCAGTGTGACCCTGTCTCACCAAGTACTATGACTGAAGTGTCCTTGGGAAAGTCATCTGAAAACCAATAACTCCCTGGGCGCCGTATATTAGAGCGGTTTCCTCCAACGGTTCAAAGACATGGATTCAAGGTAAACTGCTGCTTTAAATTGCCCCATCTACTGTACATTGCTATTGAATTGATGATCGCATACAGAATTCAGTAGACAATAATAAGGTGAATGATTCATCCATCCATTATCTTCCGCTTTATCCTCTATTAGGGTCGCGGGGGGGGGTTCCCCATGCCCATTCAGGGGAGAACGTTTCGGCCGCTGGGCAGATAGACCCAGGACAGGGGGGGTAATCTATCACTGGGCACACTCTCACTCACACACTCTATATGGGGCAATTTGGAGAACTCAATTAACCTTGAGCTGTGTGTTGGGACTGTGGGAGGAACGCGGAGAACCCGGAGGAAACCCACGCGGACACGGGGAGGACATGGAAACTCCACCCAGATTGGGATTCGAACCAGGAATCCCTAGCGCTGAGAGGAGAACATGCCAACCACTAAGCCACCATACTTTCCATCCATTATCTTCCGTTTTATCCTCTATTAGGGTCGCGGTGGGGTTCCCCATGCCCATCCAGGGGAGAACGTTTCAGGCGCTGGGCAGATAGACCCAGGACAGAGCGTTAATCCATCACTGGGCACACACTCACTCACACAAACACTCTCTATATGGGGCAATTTGGAGAATTCAATTGAATTAATCCATGTTTTTGGACTGTGGGAGGAAAGCGGAGAACCCGGAGGAAACCCACGCGGACACGGGGAGAACATGGAAACTCCACCCAGATGGGGATTCAAACCGGGAATCCCTAGCGCTGAGAGGAGAACATGCCAAACCACTAATCCACCGCGCCGCCCGTGAATGATTCAGTTCAGAATGAAAAGCGTGGTGAACGTCCCTCTGCTGCTCACTGGACTCCATCACTCATGGTTCAGTCTGGACTGAAGTGAACCGAACCAAATCAAACCAAACTCAGCAAAAAATAAATAAATAAATAAAAAATAATAATAATAACAAAAAATTAATAATAAAAGAGAGACAGCTGGCGGATATGAAAGCAGCTGAGACGACGACGCAGAGCGTTTGTTATTCAGAGATGTTTCATTCGTTCAGCGTGATGGTCTTCCTGTCATTTTCTTCTCCTGGTACAACATCTGGCCTCTTGATGTGGTTTCGGCAATCAGGTCCGACTCCGGTTTAAACGTGTCTGAGCCGAGAGAACGTTCTACGTTCGGCGTGAGGGATCACACGGCCCGCGCTCCGACGAAACGAGCCAAAAAAGGGCAACTTTGATGTTCTGGTGTTTCATCAGGAATTCTGGGATAACGTCCACCACAAACACGCTTTCCACTTTCGAACCGGAACATAACGGATCCTTCACCCTGTTTATTTAATCCTTCAGGTTTGTATGAAGCCATTTTCAGGGTACATGAACTAACAACACCCACCCACCCACCGCATTATCAGTCAGACATTGGGCCACACCCCTTTTCTTGCTCCTCTATATCCTCCACTTATCATATAGATGGACTTTGTAGTTCTATAATTCCAGACTGTAGTCCATCTGTGTTCTTTGTTGTTGTTGGTCCCCTGTTGGTTCTCTATTCTCTATTGGTCAGCATCACAGAACAGGTATCATTTGGGTGGTGGATTGTTTATTGTCGGTTCTGCAGTGACACTGATGTGGTGAGGGGGGGGGGGGGTTCATTGTAGTTTCATTTCTCCACCTCAGTGACACTGCTGGGATAGCACTAATGCCCCCACCCAATAACCCCTGCTCTGTGGTGGTACTATTGGGGTTCTGACCATTAGAACAGAGTACACAGTATGTAGTGTAGAACACAAACAGATGGACTACAGAGTGGAATTGTAGAACTACAAAGTCCATCTTTACAGGAAGTGGAACTGAGAACATGTGGAGCATAAAGGGGGCGTGTCCAAACTTTTGACTGGTTCTTAATGCATATTTTCTTTGGCTGCCAAAAATAGCACTGACACCTTGAGATGCAGCCCCCACTAGACCCCTAAAGGTGAGCTAAAGGAGGCAATCCATGTGATACGAAGGAACCGTGTCCAGACCCGACCGTCTCCGTCATTGTTCCATGGTCCGGTTCTGTTGGTGGAGGACCGGGGTCAGCATGGTCTACAACCACTATCGGGTCAGTTGAACAAACCAGAATTCAAATCTAAAGTTGTCATGTGAACCCTAAAGCAGAAGGTTCTGCGAAGAGAGAAGGAACTGATGAAGCGCACCCCGAGGTAACGACCTGCAGGGCGGCGCTCTGATTGATCCACACTGATGAGAACCGGCTTTCTCGCCTTTGAAGTGCAGCAGCGAGACGCCTCGGCGTTGCTCTCTCAGAAAAGAAAAATAGCTTCAGTGTAGAGCTTGGACTGACTTCACTCACCTTCAGAGAGTAAGACTGAGAGAGAGAGACAGAGACAGAAAGACAGAGAGAGAGAGAGAGAGAGAGAGAGAGAGAGAGAGAGAGAGAGAGAGAGAGAGAGACAGAGAGAGAGAGAGACAGAGACAGAGAGAGCAGACAGAGAGACAGAGAGAGACAGAGACCCAGAGAGAGAGAGAGAGAGAGAGAGAGAGAGAGAGAGAGAGAGAGAGAGACAGAGACAGAGAGAGAGAGAGAGAGAGAGAGAGAGACAGAGACAGAGAGACAGAGAGAGAGAGAGAGTAGGACCGAGAGAGGGAGACAGAGACAGAGACAGAGAGAGAGAGAGACAGAGACAGAGAGAGAGAGAGAGAGAGAGAGACAGAGACAGAGAGACAGAGAGAGAGAGAGAGTAGGACCGAGAGAGGGAGACAGAGACAGAGAGAGAGAGACAGAGAGAGAGTAGGACCGAGAGAGGGAGACAGAGACAGAGAGAGAGAGAGAGTAGGACCGAGAGAGGGAGACAGAGAGAGAGAGCCCTCTCTCTCTCTCGCTCTCTCTCACTCGCTCTCTCTCTCTCTCTCTCTGTCTCTCTCTCTCTGTCTCTCTCTCACTCGCTCTGTCTCCCTCTCTCTCTCACTCGCTCTCTTTCGCTCTCTCTCTTGCTCTCTCTCTCTTGCCCCCTCTCTCTCTCTCTCGCCCTCACTCTCTCTCTCTCTTCCCCTCTCTCTCTCTCTCTCTCTCTCTCTCTCGCCCTCACTCGCGCTCTCTCTCTCTCTCTCTGTCTCTCACTTGCTCTCTCTCACTCGCTCTCTCTCTCTCGCTCTCTCTCACTCGCTCTCTCTCTCTCCGGCAGAACGTCTTAAAGCCCGTGGATCGATTACGGTTCCACTTTCCCAGAACTTGATGAACCCGAGTGCCGGGAAAAAAAGGTCTCAAAGCTGTGTGCGAGTGTGTGAAGTGTTCCAGGTTAAATAATAACAAGGTTTTCATTTTCACTTCGGCTGTGAGAGCCGAATAATTACATCAAACAGATTTAAGGTGAATTGGCTGTCCTAAATTGCCCCTATATATAGTGTGTATGTATCGTTCTCTGTGTATGGAACCCATGACCCGAGTTGACGGTGTGGGATTCAGCAGAGTTTCTGTGCTGATCATGGCTGACCCTGTGTATTGACCCGTGTATGCCACTTTTTTTCATAACTCACTCATCTTTGCGGCGCGTCTCTCTCTTTTTGTATCCGAGGCGATTGCTTACGCTTCTGGCCTTCAAACGCCAGCCATCGACCACCTGAAAAACAAACAGGACAATAGGGGTGTCTTCAACAAAGGATTTTCATAGTCGAATCTGATTCGTCAGATTTTCCCTATAGTCGACTGACAGTCGAATCAGTTAGAATTTCACCACAAGATGGCGCTATAAGCGTGGTTTTTAAAAAAGATTTTTTAAAATATTTTACTTGTTTTTCTAGAGCACCGTAAATGGGATCCCCGTTCTGGACTTTTTTCCACTACAAAGGAAAAATCTAAAAAAAAAACTGAAAACCTAAAAATTAGGATGATTTTATTTGACAAAAGGCTATATATATAACCAAAACAAAGACATTTCATGTAAAAACTAATGCTTAGCAGCAGCCATGGGCGCCCCCATGTGGTCAAAATGGTACATTCGACTAAGAAGGTTCATAGTCGACTACGGTTCTCCGAATCGAATCGTCGAATCAGGGACAACATGCCTTAATTGGTCCAAGCTTGTCAGTATTAAGGTACATTACATGAGCTCACGCACCAGTGGCTTTTATCCAAAGCAACTTGAAACTTCAGGACCAAGGGTCAACCAGTATATAGCCCCCCCGAAAAAAATGAGAGTTGGGGGCCTTGCTCAGGGACCCACACTGGTAATGACAGAGCGCCCAACCTTCAGATTAACACTGAGCTACCACCCAAAACCACAAAACACACCAGCGCAATACTACAATAGGAGCCTGGGCGCATGGTGGTGCAGCAGTTGGCACTTTCGTCTCACAGCACATGTCCTCCCTGTGTCTGCATGGGTTTGCTTTAGCCCCACCCCCCGTTTTCGGATGGGTAAATTAGAACCCCTTAATTGTGGTCGTGAGTGGGGTGTCCAAATCAATGCACCCAGTGCAAACCCAAAGTCTGGATGAATAAGGGGGTTGAATCAGGAGGGAGGGCGGCACGGCGGCTTAGTGGTTAGCGTGTTCTCCTCTCAGTGCTAAGGATTCCCGGTTCGAATCCCCATCTGTTCTTCCCGTGTGTTTCCTCCGGGTTCTCCAGTTTCCTCCCACAGTCCAAAAACATGAATCAAGTCAATTGAGTTCTCCAAATTGCCCCATATAGAGTGTGTCTGTGGGAGTGAGTGTGCCCAGTGATAGATTGGTGTCCTGTCCTGGGTGTATCTGCCCAACGCCTGAAACGTTCTCCTCTGGATGGGCATGGGGAACAAAACATTGTCCTACCGTGGGTTTCCTCCGGGTTCTCCGGTTTCCTCCCACAGTCCAAAAACATGGATCAAGTCAATTGAGTTCTCCAAATTGCCCCATATAGAGTGTGTCTGTGTGAGTGAGTGTGTGCCCAGTGATAGATTGGTGTCCTGTCCTGGGTGTATCTGCCCAGCGACCGAAACGTTCTCCCCAGGATGGGCATGGGGAACCCCCCCCCCCCCCGACCCAAATAGAGGATAAAGCGGGAGATAATGGATGGATGGATGGAATCAGGAGGGGCTAATTTGTGCCAAATGTTTTAGGGAGATCTTCCCCTAGGGCGGCGACTCCTCACGGGAAATGATGCAGGCATCATAAGCTGCCAGTGTAATCATTCAGAGGAATTCGGTGATCGGACCTTAAGGCGATCGATCAGCAGTTTCACACAAGGTTTTGGAGAAATCACAGGCCTTTTTTTGAAAGAATTCCTTGGCTGTGAGTTAAAACTGGCGACGCTGCAACACATATGTGACAAACTCGCTGCCAGAAGGTTTAGCAACACTGTGACTAAAGACAGCTGACGCTCCGAACGCGTCCCAGTCGCTCAGCGCGAGCCAGATCGCAGCTCGCATCCGCGCCACCGACCCGAATAACCGCTATGCACCCGCACTCCGCACTGCGTGAGCAACATTCGCTCAGCTCATTACATTTTTTTTTTCCCTTAGTTGAAGAAATACTTTTTTTTTTCCCCAAAAAAACTAAAATGTCAAGAAGCGACAAATTAACCCGTAAATTAGCGTTTACACCATTTGGCTGGTGAATAGGGGTGCTGAAAAATCGATTACTCAAAGAATCGCGATTCGTAGTCCTGGCGATTCTGAATTGTAAAAAATGCGTTAAGGTTTAGTTTTTTGGCGCCCCCTCCCGAGCGTACTGCATATCGCGTTACGTATCCGCTCGGCCACCGTACAGCAAGCTTGTTACCCAGCTCCCGTTGTAGTTCGCAACGAGTGTAAAATGAAATCGAGGTACTTTGGAAATGCGACAAATGCGCGAGCCCGTTTGGCGCGACATCACCCTGAGCAAAAAGTCATATATTAAAATATATTTAAAGTTTAAGGTTAAGTTTTGAAAATGTAGCGAATGTTGGTGCAATATAGTTAAACAGACAAATGAAGTGTACATTTCATTTTCAAGGTTAAGTTTTAAGGATTTGCAAAATCTAAATGCACTCTGACTGTAAAGTCTGTATTTCAGTTTCGATTAAAGGCTAATGCACCATGGTCAACTTTGGTTTTAATATATTTTGAATTAGGCGGCACGGTGGCTTAGTGGTTTAGCACGTTCTCCTCTCAGTGCTAGGGATTCCCGGTTCGAATCCCAATCTGGGTGGAGTTTCCATGTTCTCCCCGTGTCTGCGTGGGTTTCCTCCGGGTTCTCCGGTTTCCTCCCACAGTCCAAAAACATGGATCAAGTCAATTGAATTCTCCAAATTGCCCCATATAGAGTGTGTCTGTGTGAGTGAGTGTGTGCCCAGCGATGGATTGGGACCCTGTCCTGGGTCTATCTGCCCAGCGCCCGAGACGTTCTCCCCTGGATGGGCATGGGGAACCCCACCGCGACCCTAATAGAGGATAAAGCGGGAGATAATGAATGAATGAATGAATGAATATTTTGAATGATCATTTTTATGCCATTAAGTGAACCTAACACTGCTCATTTTAATTTAGCACAATCCAATTTTTTTGTAGAAATATAAAATGATGCAAAAAAGATTGATACAGGACGGAACCTGAAAGTATTGTTTTAAATAAACGTTATATTTGTTTACATTGCCGCTTCATCTTGTCAAATCACATCATTTCAACTAAATTTAAAGACCATTTGAACTGAAAAAAAAATCGATTCTGAATCGAATCGTGACCTCGAATCGAATCGTCAGACACTGAGAGACCCGCACCCCTAATGGTGAACCAATGTTTCTCCGACTCAAACCACTTCAGAAGGTAACTCCTCCTAACGATGATTGGACACAAGACAAATCTGGGATCACTGGACGTGTAAGGTCGTGTCTCTGGAGGGAAAAGCGTTCTCACACCTGCACGGACGTCGTAAACCCTCAAGTTAAAGCGACGACGCTCCAATAACTCCTGGGTTTCCTCTTTCTTTAAGCCGTAAGCAGTGAACATGGTCCATATGGAAATAATGGCGAGCTTTCCGTGACTGTTCTCGGGTCTGATGGTGTATGAGGGCGCGGTAGCTCAGTGGTTAGGGTGTTGGGCTATCAATCTGAAGGTTGTGGGTTCAAATCCCAGGTCCACTGAAGTTACCAATGTGGGTCCTTGAGCGAGACCCTTAACCCTCATTGCTCCAGGGATGCTGTGATTAACCTTGTGCTCACCTTGTAAGTCGCTTTGGATAAAAGCGTCCAATAAATGACCCATTTTTTTTTGGGTCATTTTTTTTTTTTCCTCAGTTGAAGAAATACATTTTATTTTCCAAAAACCTAAATGGCAATTAATGTTTACCTCAGATTGCAGAACACACTGAGAAGTGGCTGGTGAATAGGGGTGCTAAAAAAACGATTCTTCAAAGAATCGCGATTTGCAGTCCTGGCGAATCTGAAATGATTCAAAATGCCCAAGAAGCGATTTTTTATAAAATGCTTTTACGTTTTATTTTTTGGCGCCCCCTGCCGAGTGTACTGCATATCGCGTTACGCATCCGCGTAGAATGAAAATCGAGGTACTTTGGAAATACGAGGGAAAAGCATTCGGACAGCCACGCACACCTGCACGGACGTCGTAAACCCTCAAGTTAAAGCGCCGACGCTCCAGTAACTCCTGGGTTTCCTCTTTCTTTAAGCCGTTAGCAGTGAACATGGTCCATATGGAAATAATGGCGAGCTTTCCGTGACTGTTCTCAGGTCTGATGGTGTATGGAGCAACATTAGCTTACCTCATACTTATTTTTTTTTTTCCTCAGTTAAAGAAATAAATTTTATTTTTCAAAAATCTAAATGGCAATTAATGTTTACATCATCTGCAGAACACACTGAGAAGTGGCTGGTGAATAGGGGTGCTAAAAAAAACGATTCTTCCAAGAATCGCGATTTGTAGTCCTGGCGATCCTGAATCGATTCAAAATGCCCAAGAATTGATTTTTAAAAAGTGCGTTTACGTTTTATTTTTCACGCACACCTGCACGGACGTCGTAAACCCTCAAGTTAAAGCGACGACGCTCCAATAACTCCTGGGTTTCCTCTTCCTTTAAGCCGTTAGCAGTGAACATGGTCCATATGGAAATAATGGCGAGCTTTCCGTGACTGTTCTCGGGTCTGATGGTGTCGTGAGAACCGCCTGCACGCATGTGCCGGAGTAACAGCTCAGCGTCTGGGCTGGAAAAGGGCTGCAACACAAGTTCTGCTGGCACCCAGAGACCTGGCACCGTGTCTCGGACTGAAGAGAAATATGTGGGAAATATTTGCCCTTTAGAAAAACGGAGAGCTTTTTCGTTCCACAGAGCCGTCCAGACTTTTTAACGCCTCGCTGAATTTTGTGAATGAATTAAGTATAAAGTAATAAACGGCATGTACGTTCTACAATCCACTGTGACCGAGTGCTTATAGAGAACAACCACCGTCTCATCACCTGACCCTTAAAGGTTCATCTTATCCCATTATCTTCCACTTAATCGTCTACTAGGATCTCAAGGGTGCGGCACAGTGGCTAAGTGGTTGGCATGTTCTCCTCTCAGCGCTAGGGATTCCCGGTTTGAATCCCCATCAGGGTGGAGTTTCCATGTTCTCCCCGTGTCCGCGTGGGTTTCCTCCGGGTTCTCCGGTTTCCTCCCCCCACAGAAAAAAAAAAAAAAAAAAAAAAACATGGATCAAGGTCAATTGAGTTCTCCGAATTGCCCCATATAGAGTGTGTCTGTGTGAGTGAGTGTGTGCCCAGCGATAGATTGGCACAGTGGCTTAGTGGCTTGGCATGTTCTCCTCTCAGCGCTAGGGATTCCCGGTTCGAATCCCCATCTGGGTGGAGTTTTCCCATGTTCTCCCCGTGTCCGCGTGGGTTTCCTCCGGGTTCTCCGCTTTCCTCCCACAGTCCAAAAACATGGATCAAGGTCAATTGAGTTCTCCGAATTGCCCCATATAGAGTGTGTCTGTGTGAGTGAGTGTGTGCCCAGCGATAGATTGGCGTCCTGTCCTGGGTGTATCTGCCCAGCGCCCGAAAAATTCTCACCTCGATGGGCATGGGGAACCCCCCCCACCCCCGGCGACCCTAATAGAGGATAAAGCGGAAGATAATGGATGGATGGATGAATAGGGGAGCACCCTGTCCATGCCTACCCACGAAAGAAAGTTTCCTACGCTGGGCAGATACACCCAGGACAGGGCACCATTCTATCGCTGGACACACACAGAAACACACACATACTACTATATAGGGGCAATTTACAGCAGCCAATTCAACTCTGAATCCCTTTTTTTGGACTGTGGGAGTCACAGGCAGTAACATTTTTATAATGTCATTTGCTCCGTGTCTTTTGATCTCACAGATGAGATCACCACCCAAGTGGACCATCCAAACTATTTACATAGAGCATCATGAATTTGAACGATGCAGTCTGGCAAATGTTCATACAGCAGATGGCTGGACCCAAATAGTTCCATCCGCCCTCGAAAACACACCCATCCAACGGCGCGCCTGCTGGAATTCACCTCGGTTCTGGGTTCCAGACGCGTCCCCTCCGGGTCAGGAGATGTGAAAGCCTCCCGTCACTAATAGGACTTCTAATTGGCCTGCTTTCATCTAATGGCCTCTGTGCATCACTCCCTCTGATCCCCGCTCTTTTGTTTTTTTTTTTGGAGTAGCATTCTTTCCTCTTTCTTTTCCAACCACAGACCACAGACGTCAGAACGTCGTGTCGTTCCTGCTGCACGAACGAAACCATTTGGGCTTTCAATCCCGCATTTACCAGCCTCGGAATGCGGGAGGCATTTTTAGGTGAGAAGTCATCCCAACAGAGCATTCGAGCGGTCCTGGGATTTGAACCGGCATCCATCTGAGCACGCTGAACAGCCTGAAACATTTTCATTAGCGCACCAGCTTGTGTTTTTAGGACCGAGCGCCGGCTAACTGCAACGCGTTTCTGAAACCCAGTGAAATCGAGGATGTTGCAACCTCACGTTTTCACAGGGTACTTTCCAGATTTCCGAAATCGGACACATATGGCTGAGAGCTCAAGTTATATTCACTGGGTTCTCCTGAAATGGCTCACATCAACACCATCTTTAAGGCAGTGACTTATGAAAGTGATCTGTTTTACCTACAGTACTTACACACAGAGTGTGTCCTCCACATTTAACCCATCAGTGCAGTGAAACACACACACACACACACACACACACTGAGTGAAGTCAGCGACCGGGGGAAACTGGGGTTAGGTGACTCGCCCAATGGGCCTTTCAGCCGTAGTAATTAGTGCGAGCAGGATATGAACTGCTCCCATCCTATGTTCCCTCTCTCTTTATGCATATATATATATATATATATATATGCCCAGCGATAGATTGCCCCCCTGTCCTGGGTGTATCTGCCCAGCGCCTGAAACGTTCTCCCCTGAATGGGCATGGGTTACCCCCCTGTGACCCTAATAGAGGATAAAGCGGAAGATAATAGATGGATGGATATGTGTATATATATATATATATATAATGTTCTCCCCGTGTCTGCGTGGGTTTCCTCCAGGTTCTCCGGTTTCCTCCCACAGTCAAAAAACATGGATCAAGGTAAACTGAATGCTCCAAATTGCCCCATATAGTGTGTGTTTGTGTGTAAGTGAGTGTGTTCCCAGAAATAGATTGGCGCCCTGTCCTGGGTGCATCTGCCAAGCGCCCGAAATGTTGTCCTCTGAATGGAAATGGGCATGGGACCCCCCCCCCACGACCCTAGTAGAGGATAATGTATGGATTATGGATTGATGAATGGAGATACTGTGTGTGTGTATATATATATAAAGCTTATGGTATTCATTTTGTTTATGGAACTGATCAAAATCTCTAGCTGGTTCGAATCCACAGTCCAACTCGAAATGTCCAGACGTATAACTTTTTTTTTCCTCAATCGGTTCCAGGCTGTCAGAACAGATGGTGTTTTCTGTAGAGTTCCATGATTATCCACAGACTCGCCCTGCAGGGGGTGAAACACATGCCCTGGACTCAGAGTCGACTCTTATTTGGGGAAAAGGAACAGTCCCTGCAACTGTAATGGATCATAATCTTGAGCTTTTTCAGAATGCTCCTCAGTCTCGGTGGACGGCCGGACTCGTGATCCGCAGCAGGATTTCAGTCTGGCTCTGACTGAACAGTTAAGCCTTGTGTTTACAGATGCCATCAGTGGGCAAGTTGGTAAATCAAGCTCCATTTTCTTTTAATTCCTAGTTCCACTGGCGTAACAGATAACTGAAGGAAAAACATTTAATTGTCTACAGCAATCAGCGTGGGTCGTCCCCCGATTTTGGCGCCTGCTCAAAAGCCCGAGTTTTTGGTCTGACCAGCTTGGTTCGTCTAAAAATAACTACTGGAATAGCTATTTAGCGAAATGCCAGGCTGAAATCTGCAGAGAAACACAACTCAAGATTCAGGAAGACGTTTCATCACATCAGTATTTCCCCTGTGGCTCAGTGACGGCGACAACGGGATGGTGTAAGATCCAGCTGCGATACCTTAATGTCTTATTTATGCTGCGACATCAGTTTATTACAACAATCGTTACCCGTTAACCAAACTAACAATTAGCTGGTGAGTTCACATACTTTGGACAGTTATTGTGTAGTTGTGCTCTAATCATCTGAAGAACCCGCATTCCGACAAACCTGTAGTCAAATAGCAAGGGACTACTTTAAGAAATATCCATCCATCCATTATCTTCCACTTTATCCTCTATTAGGGTCGCAGGGGGGGTTCCCCATGTCCATCCAGGGGAGAAAGTTTTGGGCGCTGGGCAGGACAGGCAGTTTTGGGCGCATACACCGAGGACAGGGCACCTATCTATATGGTGTCTATCTAACACACTCTATATGGGGCAATTTGGAGAACTCAATTGACTTGATCCATGTTTTTGGACTGTGGGAGGAAACCCACGCGGACACGGGGAGAACATGGAAACTCCACCCAGATGGGGATTCGAACCGGGAATGCCTAGCGCTGAGAGGAGAACATGCCAACCGCTAAGCCACCGTGCCGTCCTCTTTAAGAAATAAAACTAGGTAATTATTAAAAGTTGAAGTTTGGACGTATTAATGCACTTGCACCCCGCCAACAATGTCTTCCTCCTGCGTGGTTTAAATAGCAACACTGCTTGTGAATATATCTCACGATATATATCTCATTGGAGTATTGTTATTTCAGCAACAGAAAACGGCACTGTCCAACGGCACTGAACGCTGAATAGAACTGAACGCTATTAAACCTGACTGCATTTGTACAGAGAATGCAGATCCATAGTCTACACTATACTGTGGGTTCTCCATTCACAGGAACATGGAGAACCTCACGGAGCAGCACACTGACTCCAACTCAAGCCCACCAAAATCAGAGCGCCACCTGGCTCTTAAAGGAAAACCAAAACACACCCATGAAGAATTAAGAGAATTAGTACATTATGAATATATATAATCTGTACTGTGTGTTCTCGTTTCAATGGCAGGATTCATTATGCACTAATTGCGAAAGAGAGAGAGAGAGGGAGAGAAAGTCCAGACCTGAACCCCATTGAGAACATTTGGAACCGTGCATGAGAAGACTGTACAGTGGTCCACATCTCCATCATCAATACAAGAACAGGGGAAGGAAATGAAAGCAACTTTTGACAGAAAAAATGTTGAGACATCACAGAAGTTTGTGGAAATGTGTGCCGCAGTTCAAGTTAGAAGTTCTCCAACCAAATACTAGAGCGTGTGACCTTTGTGTATTTGGATTTGGCCATTTTAGCCGACGCTTTTATCCAAAACGACTTGATGGTTGGGGTCAGAACACCGGGACAGCAGACGAAACTCAAGGCCTAAGCTCCAAGTTAAGAGCCTTGCTCAAGGGCCAACTTCAGTGAACATGGGAATTGAACCCTCAACCTTCAGATTGAAAGCCCAACAACCTAAACACTGAGCCATCACATGTTGTATATACACACACACATATATATATATATATATATATATATATATATATATATATATATATATATATATATATGTGTGTTGTGTGTGTGTGTGTGTGTGTGTGTGGCATGGTGGCTTAGTGGTTTAGCATGTTCTCCTCTCAGCACTAGGGATTCCCAGTTCGAATCCCCATCTGGGTGGAGTTTCCATGTTCTCCCCGTGTCCACGTGGGTTTCCTCCGGGTTCTCCGGTTTCCTCCCTCAGTCCAAAAACATGGATCAAGTCAATTGAGTTCTCCAAATTGCCCCATATAGAGTGTGTCTGTGTGAGTGAGTGTGTGCCCAGCGATAGATTGGCGCCCTGTCCTGGGTGTATCTGCCCAGCGCCTGAAACGTTCTCCCCTGGATGGGCATGGGGAACCCCCCCCCCCCCCCACGCGACCCTAATATAGGACAACGCGGAAGATATATATATATATATATATATATATATATATATATATATATATATATAGGCGGCACGGTGGCTTAGTGGTTAGCATGTTCTCCTCTCAGCGCTAGGGATTCCCGGATCTGGGTGGAGTTTCCATGTTCTCCCCGTGTCCACGTGGGTTTCCTCCGGGTTCTCCTGTTTCCTCCCACAGTCCAAAAACATGGATCAAGTCAAATGAGTTCTCCAAATTGCCCCATATGGAGTGTGTCTGTGTGCGTGAGTGTGTGCGTGAGGTAAATAGATAGATATACATAGTTATTACAACTATAAACTTGATTTATTTGTACTAAACCAGTACAAAGATGAATGTACTTTGATGGCACTCACCTGTAAGGTTCAGAGCAGGAGGTCGTGATGCCTCTTCGCGAGGGCGCTGAAGGTGTGAACCTCGCACTTTGAGGTTCGTTCCGCGGCTCCGTTGACGGAAATGGCCGAGCCGAGCCGAACGGAGCCGAACCCTCGAACCCGAGTCCTCGCTGATAATAAAAACAAACTGTCCCCTGGCTGTCCCACAGTTTTCCAAACCCGCCGTCACATCCCGCGCCCGCGACCGCCGCGCTGCCGCCGCTTCAGCTGGGGGGACGCGGGGAGCCGCCGGCGCCGTTTCATCCCGACGCGTTCACCGTCACAACTCGGGTCAGAGATCAAAGCGACCGCGGCGCTCAGTGCAGCATGTCCAGCGGCGGGTCCGTCGGCGTGACGTCACTCGGAAAGGTGCAGCAGCAGGCGGGTCGCCTTTATGAAATCCATCTGAAGGTGGAGGAGGGAGCGGAGCGGGGCGGTGTCCGCGGCTCGGACGGAGCCCTTTCCTGCTAACTTGGCAGATTTTCCCCGCGGCGTCGTCGGGATCGGATTCCAGAAGCCATGTCCGCTTTGCTTTAGCGCTTTAATTAAACTCAGCGTTGCATTAATGTCAGACTTCCTCGCTCGAAAAGTCTCGAGTTTTTTTTTTTTTTTCCCCCCCTCAACGCTCCACCGACTTTCTCCAGATAGCCGCCATGAAACGGGGGCCGCCGGTAAAACCGTTAAATCCGTTAAAACCGTTAAAACCGTTAAATCCGTTAAAACCGTTGCTTTTCAAAAGTTCGGCCAATTCCGAACTGACGTTTGAAATCCCGAGCCGCGCGCGCGTCACGTGACGGCCGTTTGCCTCAGGCTTCGCGCGGCGCCTCAGGCTGCGGTGCCGGACAACTTCCACGGCTCGGTTCGGTTCGGCTCGGCTCGGTTCGGCTCGGTTCGGTCCGGCTCGCCTGCAGGTCGCAGAAAGATGGTGGCGAGCACCGAAGTCGAGCAAAACCCCGTCTCCGGAACCCCGCGCGCGTCTCTGAGAGAGCTCCAGAGGTCCGACGCCCAGCCGTCAGGTCGAGCGGGTCCGCCGGACGGGACGCCGCCGCCGCCGCTCCGCGGGGGGTGAGGCGCTCAGCCGGAACATCTCCACCGCGTCCGGGAAGCAGAGCGACGTTCAGCCCGGGGTCGAACCCTGAAGAGCAGGCTGCTGCTCACGGATCCTCCCTCTGAGCAGAGACCTCCCTCTCTGAGGCGTCCACGTTAATTGCTGTCACGTCCACACGGTGACGCTGTTCCACACAGGTTCGGCCTTCCTCACACTTTGGGGTGTAATCTTATATATCCATCCATTATCCATCCAGGGGAGAACGTTTCGGGCGCCGGGCAGATACACCCAGGACAGGACGCCAATCTATCACTGGACACACACTCACTCACTCACACACTCTATATGGGGCAATTTGGAGAACTCAATTGAACTTGGTCCATGTGTTTGGACTGTGGGAGGAAACCGGAGAACCCGGAGGAAACCCACGCGGACACGGGGAGAACATGGAAACTCCACCCAGATTGGGATTTGAACCAGGAATCCCTAGTGCTGAGAGGAGAACATGCCAACCATTAAGCCACCATGCCGCCCTGGGTGTAATCTTCATTCATTCATTATCTCCCGCTTTATCCTCTATTAGGGTCGCGGTGGGGTTCCCCATGCCCATCCAGTGGAGAACGTTTCGGGCGCTGGGCAGATACACCCAGGACAGAACACCAATCTATCGCTGGACACACACTCACTCACTCACACACACACACACACACACACATATATGGGGCAATTTGGAGAATTCATTTGACCTTGATCCATGTTTTTGGACTGTGGGAGGAAACCGGAGATCCCGGAGGAAACCCACGCGGACACATGGAGAACATGGAAACTCCACCCAGATGGGGATTCGAACCGGGAATCTCTAGCGCTGAGGAGAACATGCTAAACCACTATATATACTACTATATACACTATATATATATATATATATATATATATATATATATATATATGGCGGCACGGTGGCTTAGTGATTTAGCACGTTCTCCTCTCAGCACTAGGGATTCCCGGTTCGAATCCCCATTTGGGTGGAGTTTCCATGTTCTCCCCGTGTCCGCGTGGGTTTCCTCCGGGTTCTCCGGTTTCCTCCCACAGTCCAAAAACATGGATGAAGTCAATCGAATTCTCCAAAAATTGCACCATATAGAGTGTGTCTGTGTGAGTGAGTGTGTGCCCAGCGATGGATTGGCGTCCTGTCCTGGGTCTATCTGCCCAGCGCCCGAGACGTTCTCCCCTGGATGGGCATGGGGAACCCCACTGCGTCCCTAATAGAGTTTAAAGCGGGAGATAATGAATGAATGAATGAATATATATATATACATTGAACCTGGTAAATGAACCAGTCCGTGTGATCACAGAGCAAAGAGCCCAGTACGTATCTGCTCTGTGATGGACAGGCAATCTGTACAGGGTTTGTGTGTGTGTGTGTGTGTGTGTGTGTGTGTGTGTGTGTGTGTTTGTGTGTGTACCTATCTTTGGTCTGTTTATTTTTACCCCTCAGTGTCAGCACCAATCAACTTGACTGACTTTCTTCTTTTGGTGAAGTAGATAGCGCCACTCAGTGGTCAGGCTTCGTTACTGCACCGAGCCAGACTGGCGTTAAGTGCAGACCAGAGACTTTCTTTCAAATCCAGCTGTGTATATAAAAGCACGTACACTAATCAGCCAATTTCAGGTTCACCACCTTGTTTCTAATTTAACTTTACGTACTAATGGACTTTGTATAATCACACACTTTGTTACACCCCCAGAGCTTTTATGGTATCCTATTTGGAGTTGGTCGCCCATTGGTAGATGTAATAGCTAAATGGGACTAACACAGCAGTGCTGCTGGATTTTCATTTCTCCACCTCAGTGACACTGCTGGGATAGGAATAATGCACCCACCCAATAACCCCTGCACTGTGGTGGTACTATTGGGGTTCTGACCATTAGAACAGAGTACACAGTATGTACTGTATAACACAAACAGATGGACTACAGAGTGCAACTGTAGAACTACAAAGTCCATCTTTATGGTAGATGGAGAATATAGACAATGGAGCTAACTGTGTATTACCTCTACTGACTGCAGTGGAGGGGTGAGGTTTATATGGACTGTGGGATGCTGAGGATGGAGGCACCCAGTAGTTGGAGGAGGAGAGGAAGACCAAAAAGCAGGATAATGGATGTGGTGAGGATGGAGGACAGTCTGGACAGGGAGAGATGGAGAATAACGATCCACTGTGGTGTCTCCGGCGGCACGGTGGCTTAGTGGTCAGCACGTTCGCCTCTCAGCGCTAGGGATTCCCGGTTCGAATCCCCATCTGGGTGGAGTTTCCATGTTTTCCCTGTGTCCGCGTGGGTTTCCTCCGGTTTCCTCCCACAGTCAAAAAACATGGATGAAGTCAATTGAATTCTCAAAATTGCCCCATATAGAGTGTGTCTGTGTGAGTGTGTGCCCAGCGATGGATTGGCGCCCTGTCCTGGGTCTATCTGCCCAGCGCCCGAGACGTTCTCCCCTGGATGGGCATGGGGAACCCCCCCGCGACCCTAATAGAGGATAAAGCGGGAGATAATGAATGAATGAATGAATGTGGTGTCTCCTAATGGAAGCAAACGAAAGCAAAGGGCATTTTATGTGGCTGGTGGTACACAAGTTTGGAGGAAGCATGGGACGGCCCTCGGTCACCCCGATTAGCAACGGTCCTGTGACGGATCAGATTTGGTTGGATCAACTGTTGGATCAACAAAAGAGCAAAACACGTGGACTGATGTCTTTGTGTGGACGAGGTCAACACCAAGCCAACCTGCCGCCCCTGGTTTTAAATCAGGTTTGAGTTAATAACCTGGACGCGTCACGAGGCACCACTGTGGACATTTTTACATGTTTTGAGTTGATGAACCATTCATTCATTCATTATCTTCCGCTTTATCCTCTATTAGGGTCGGGGGGTGGGGGGGTTCCCCATGTCCATCCAGGGGAGAACGTTTTGTGCGCTGGGCAGATACACCCAGGACAGGACACCAATCTATCACTGGGCACATACTCACACAGACACACTCTATATGGGGCAATTTGGAGAACTTAATTGACTTGTTCCATGTTTTTGGACTGTGGGAGGAAACCGGAGGAAACCCATGCAGACACGGGGAGAACATGGAAACTCCACCCAGATGGGGATTCGAACCGGGAATCCCTAGCACTGAGAGGAGAACATGCTAAACCACTAAGCCCCCAAGTTGATGAGCCAAAAAAAAAAAAAAAAAAAACCCCACAACATACTGAACTTAAAACCAGCATTTTTATTTATTTTCTTTAAAGGCAAGTACAAAAAAGTAACCAAAAAAAAACAGTGGACCAATGGGAGAACATGGGGAAGCGGTGAGTTTAAAGCAGGCATATGGTTTCTAAGCAACCGGAAAAAAGTTTAAAACCATCCAAATCCTAATCCGTTCACTCGGAGGCAGGGATTTAAACGACGGCACATCGAAAGGCTTCCGATTGGAGGACTGCTGACTGTCCCTCCCATATCCGTCCACCTGAAAACCTCCGACGTCCTCTTTGTGACATCACAGTATGTTTAAAATGCTTTAAAAGTAAAAAAATAAAAAATAAAAAAAAATAAAAAAAATTAAGATGAAGCCGAAGCATCAGGAGAAAATCGGGATGAGAGGGGAATCCGGGAGGAGAAGGAAACAGCCGGCTTTTCAAAAATAGAGAACTTCCTGCCATTTTAAGGCCACAATGTTTACTCCACCGACCAAACATTGAAACGGAGAACGATTCACTTTGTACAACAAGACGCACGTCGCACTGCACACCCAGACATGCAGCACGGCGTGGACACGCGGCACGGCGTGGACACGCCGCAAAAATTTGTTCAGAGTCCTACTTAAAAATAAGGCATCACATCTAAAGAAATATCCACGTACACGACTACGTTCAGGCAAAAAAAACGACGACACTGTACCTTGTTTCACATGAACACTTGAAGAAAACATACAAAAAAAACTAAACAAAAAAAACAAAAGGAAACAAAAAAACAGGGGGGGGGGGGTCGACAGTCAATAGTGGAACTGTGGTTTTTGTACCGTAGCTCTGCGAAAAACATGAACTTCACAAATGAACCGAAGGAAACGGAGATCGGGGGGAAGAAACGGTCGATAAAAATCAGAAAACAACAGGAAACGGGGTCAGAAAGCTTTTGGGGGGAGGGGGAGTGGGAGGGGGGGGACGCCGACGTGAAATGGACACGGCCTTTATTTCATTCGTAGAGTTAGGAAAATATTGTTCTGGCTCCTTTTAAAGGCTTCCGACGCATTTAAAACTCACAGCGTCTCAGTTTCACAGTTCTCTGTAACATTCGCGGTACGGAACGAACCTTTCCTGGCTTTGGAAGTCTTTCGGGGGGGGGGGGGTCCTGATCGAAGCCCACGTTAGGGTCTCACCGGCCACTTTATGAGGGGCACCTTGATTCCACACCGGTCAACTCCACTCGTCATTATGGTTATTAGGGTGGTGGATGACACTCAGCGGTGCAGTCACACTCAGGTGGTGGTGAGGTGTTGAGCTGGTATGAGTGGATCAGACGCAGCAGTGCTGCTGGTGTTATTAAACACGGTCCTCTCGCAAGCAGCACATTAGAAACATCCACCTTCTTCCTCCACCTTGTGGACGTAACACAGTTGCTCATCCATTGCTGCTCGATCAGGATCCATTCACTGGACAAATTTAAATTGAGAATCTGATGCACGTTTACCAGCGCAACACATCTAAAAAAAAAAAACACCATCTTAGTGTCAATGCATGGAGAGGACTCATCCACCACCCTAAATATCATCTCCTCTGTGGGGTCTTTACCAGAAAACAGCGTACAGAGGATTTTTAAAATGATACAGCTGGATTATTTACTGTAAAACCACAGTGTGCATTTGGACGTTGAGTGGAACGTGGACATCATTGTGGAACCATGGAGTTAAAGAACCTAAAAGTGGCCCGTGAGGACACATCTGCTGGACACACATTCTCCAGCCATCATGGTTATACATTATTTCAAAAAAAGATAAAAATAAAAAAATCCTTAAAACATCTGACCTTAAATCAGACTGTACAACCCAGAACCCCCGAGCAAACAGTGGAACCGTGTCGGACTGCGGTGCAGTGTCCTCTCCCACCACCAGATGGGGCTCTGTGCCATCTCGCCGCCCAAATTTTTGCACCCTGAAAGATCTGAAGGCCCTGCAAAAGGTTTGTTACATTCAGCTTTGGGTCGTCAGACTGAGATCAGACTTCAAAAGCTTCCTAAATCAAAACCGGGACCGGGATTCAGTTCACAAACGGCCAAGAGAAGACGACTCGGCAGCGGACGGAGCTCGGACGCCGAATCGTTCGCGCGTTGACGAGGAGAAGCAGAACTTCGGGTCGACGGAGGCGTCCGATCCGTCAACTCGAAACTAAAGCGGAGGTTCAAAAAACGAGTTGAACCCTTTTTTCGAGTTGACTCGGCAGCTTTGAAGAAGCTCAGGGGTATGAACCACGAATCAAATCCATTTGATTCAACCGAGCCCACGCCACAGGATGGAGACTACAGACATTCTCGAGACGCAGCCCAGACGCCGAGCGGTTCACGAGATGCGGTCGGCGTCATGTGACTACAGGAAGTGGTGGAGAGAGAGAGCAAGAGCGAGAGAGAGAGAGAGAGAGAGAGAGAGACGGCGTGACACGCTACCCTGTTTGCTTGAGCGAGATCAAAGAGTCTGAGATCGGATCGTACGGAGCTCTGCCTGAGCGAGAGAGAGATCTCATGAGAATGGGAAGCGAGCGAGAGAGATCTAATGAGAATGGGAGGCGAGTGAGAGAGATCTCATGAGAGTGGGAGGCGAGCGAGAGATCTCATGAGAATGGGAAGCGAGCGAGAGAGATCTCATGAGAGTGGGAAGCGAGCGAGAGAGATCTCATGAGAATGGGAGGCGAGCGAGAGAGATCTCATGAGAGTGGGAGGCGAGTGAGAGAGATCTCATGAGAATGGGAAGCGAGCGAGAGAGATCTCATGAGAGTGGGAAGCGAGCAGGAAATGCAGTACATTCAGTGTGTAATGAACTACAGTTGTGTATCGGTTCCCCGCAGCACGACCGCAAGAATTATTCAAATCAGAAAAACCCTTTAACATCAGCAACGAAAGGCGCGGACAGGACGTTCAGAGCGGACAGGACGTTCAGAGCGGACAGGACGCCTCAAACGAAGAGGAAAACTCGCCGGGATTCAAGTGCTGTTGGAAAAACGACTTTGTCCGAGATTCGTGTCCTTTGAACTTAAACGGCGCCCCTTT
The DNA here is from genome assembly GCA_019802505.1 of Corydoras sp. C115. Taxonomy (NCBI): domain Eukaryota; kingdom Metazoa; phylum Chordata; class Actinopteri; order Siluriformes; family Callichthyidae; genus Corydoras; species Corydoras sp. C115. The sequence goes on from JAFMOC010000167.1 coordinate 123,062, forward strand.
GTGGTCGTGGAGAGAAGACGTATACAGTACCGCGGACCCCACGCGTTCGCCGATACGACACAGAAATAAGTCGGTCGACGCCTGGAGCCCGAGCGAGTCCCCCGGACCAGCAAGATTCACATTAAAGGAACAGTTCAGCTAGAAATACACAATACCCTCGCGAGAGCGGGCGTTCTGACAGCAGGAGATTAGAACCGAGCGGTTGGCACCAGGAGTGCGCGTGCTCCCATGCCTGGAACGAGTGACGTTGGCTAATATCGCTTACAGCACCTTTAATCCTCCGAGGAGCTCATAGCTACCACTGTGCAAAGTGCACGATCGTCACGATCGGGTACGCTTTTCTTTTTGGCTGAACTACCCCTCCAAAGTGGTGACGCTTGTAAAAGCTGCCCCACCCCACCCCACCCCTCCACCTCCCACCCCCCCTCTCCACCTCCCACCCCCCCTGAATCCAAGCAAATCTCTACCTGAGTGTACGACCTGAAGTTGTGTTCATGCATTTTGAGGACATTGTGTTGAACCTGATCATGTGACTTACAGGTTGCGCTGAACCCAAGACGTACGTTGAATATAAAAAAATTAAAATAAAAAAAAAAGCAGAATTAAAACAAATTTTGGTCACAATCAGCAAACAGTGAGGTTTTAAAAAAATAATAATAATAATAATTTTTTAAAAGCATCCTGTGGGGGGGGAAGGAGGGGAGGGGGTGTAAAAAACTAAAACTCTGTGCTGAAGCCAAGTTTCAAAAAGAAAAGGCAAAAAAAAAAATAAAAAAGGAGTTTGAGAAACACTTTAAAATGAGGACCGTCTGCCCTGCGGTGTGTTTGCGCGAAGATCAGTATTTCACATGCTCGTGTGGGTGTGTGTGAGAGAGAGAGAGTGTGTGTGAGAGAGAGAGAGAGAGAGAGGGCAGGCAGCTTCTACATGGAGAATCAGATTGAGTCGGTGAGACAGCAATAGAGATGTAGAGAGACGTCGGAGGTCGTCATGGCGTTTTGGCAATGCTCTCGCCATCTTTGGTGGCCCAGAGCTCCTTGTGCTGCTTGTGCCCGAAGCCCTCGTCGTAGTTCCCTTTGCTCTTAAAAAGTTGCTGGAAGTGCGGCTTGCAGTAGAAGTTGCCATGGAGCGCCGCGTAGCTGCCCAGACTGTGAGGTCACAACCAGAAGACACAGACATGAGTTTAATTACACACACACACACACACACACACACACACACACACTGCAGGTGTAACATCATGACCACAGACCTCCATCCATCCATCCATCATCTTCCACTTTATCCTCTATGAGGGTCGCGGGGGGGCAGCACGGTGGCTCAGTGGTTTAGCATGTTCTCCTCTCAGCACTAGGGATTCCCGGTTCGAATCCCCATCTGGGTGGAGTTTCCATGTCCTCCCCGTGTCCACGTGGGTTTCCTCCGGGTTCTCCGGTTTCCTCCCACAGTCCAAAAACATGGATCAAGTTAATTGAATTCTCTAAATTGCCCCATATAGAGTGTGTGTGTGTGTGTGAGTGAGTGAGTGTGTGCCCAGCGATAGATTGGCCTGGGTCTATCTGCCCAGCGCCCGAGACGTTCTCCCCTGGATGGGCATGGGGAACCCCCCCCACGACCCTAATAGAGGATAAAGCAGAAGATAATGGATGGATGAATACACCCAGGACAGGACGCTGATCTATCTCTGGGTACACACATACACTCACACACACACACACTCTATATGGGGCAATTTGGAGAACTCAATTGACTTGATCCATGTTTTTTGGACTGTGGGAGGGAACCGGAGAACCCGGAGGAAACCCACGCGGACACGGGGAGAACATGGCAAACTCCACCCAGATTGGGATTCGAACCGGGAATCCCCAGCGCTGAGAGGAGAACGTGCTAAACCACTAAGCCACCGTGCCGCCGCCCCCCCTCACAACTTACAACAGTGAAACGATCTGCTGCTAACATCCTGGTGTTTGATACCACAGCACCCCTTTAGGGGTCTAGTGGAGTCTGTCTCTAACGCAATATTAGGATGGAGGTCATAATGTTATGCCTGGTCTGTGTACTGTAAATACACACATACAGGAAAAGGCAGATAATATACGTATAATCTTAGGTTATAGGTTTTTATCTGTAGAACAGAGGGGGGGGTGTAACCTGAGCTTGGCTTTGCAGTGCTTGCAGCAGAAGCATTTGGTGTGGAAGATCAAGTCGTTGGCCACCAGCTTCTCCATCGGATACACCGTCTTCTCACAGGAGGCGCAGGCCTCGCTGTGTGATTTAAAGCCCAAAGACTGGAACACACGCATTTCTTTAGTTATACACACATTTATATAAACATATAACACTTCTACATTTATAGTTTCAGTCACTGTGGAAAAGTACACAACAAACAACTAGAAAAAAAAAAAAAGAGATACCCTCCCTCCTCATTAAACACGTTTAATTTATATTAAAGCTATAAGGTACGAGAGGGAGTGTATTACTGTGAATAAATCACAACAAAGCGGGCTACACCTCGATCCTGTGATTTATTCACAATAATCCACAACCTCGAGTGTTAGGATTTACTTCATAAATGTCTTTATTAAAAGCAAAATCGGTAATGATCTGGTCTTCGGTGACGTAATCTAGTAAACGCTGATCACTGAGTAACAGGATTCTGGTTTCTCTAACAAAAAAACAAACACTGCCATCCAGTGGCCAAATTACAGAACACTGTTTATGGTTTGGGAGGGGGTGGGGCGGGGGGGGGGGGGGGGGGGGTTCCCCATTCCCATCCAGGGGAGAATGTTTCGGGCGCTGGGCAGATACACCCAGTACAGACACCAATCTATCGCTGGGCACACACTCACTCATACAGACAGACACACTCTATATGGGGCAATTTGGAGAATTCAATTGACTTGGACTGTGGGAGGAAACCGGAGAACCCGGAGGAAACCCACGCGGACACGGGGAGAACATGGAAACTCCACCCAGATTGGGATTCGAACTGGGAATCCTTAGTGCTGAGGGGAGAACATGCTAAACCACTAAGCCACCGTGATGCCCCTCTGTGTTTTATAATCATAATAATGTATTGTATATCACACACTGATACGAATGTGAAGCGCTCACAGGTGTGTGTGTGTGTGTGTGTGTGTGTGTGTGTGTGTGTGTTAATGTCAAATAATGTCACGGCTGAACAGACAGCTCAGCCGTTCAGGACTGCAACTTCCCGTTTTCTAAATTACAATAAAGAACAATTAAAGTAGAAAGGGCGGCACGGTGGCTTAGTGGTTTAGCATGTTCTCCTCTCAGCGCTAGGGATTCCCGGTTCGAATCCCCATCTGGGTGGAGTTTTTATGTTCTCCCCATGTCCGCGTGGGTTTCCTCCGGGTTCTCCAGTTTCCTCCCACAGTCCAAAAACATGGATCAAGTCAATTGAATTCTCAAAATTGCCCCATATAGAGTGTGTCTGTGTGAGTGAGTGTGTGTCCAGCGATAGATTGGCGTCCTGTCCTGGGTGTATCTGCCCAGCGCCCGAGATGTTCTCCCCTGGATGGGCATGGGGAACCCCACCGCGACCCTAATATAGGATAAAGCGGGAGATAATGAATGAATATATAAATTAGAAAGTACTCGTAGGGCTTGGTAGCTCAGTGGTTAGGGCTTTGGGTTATCAATCTGAAGGTTGGGGGTTCAAATCCCAGGTCCACTGAAGTTACCAGTGTGGGTCCTTGAGCGAGACCCTTGACCCCTGTGCTCACCTTGTAAGTCGCTTTGGATAAAAGCGTCCAATAAATGACCAAATGTAATGTAATGTAATGCAAATGTACTCGTGACTCGTGTGAATTCACCCGTCAGATCGACTTCGTCTTTATTTAAAGTGCATCGTCTCAAAACATCGTAAGTTCAACTCGAACGAGACGACGTGATCGTTTTAACAAATCTCAACCGGTCCATTACTTCAAAAAAGTGATTATGTTCTCTCTCTCTCTCTCTCGGTGTCTCTCTCTCTAGCGCTGCCCTCAGGCCGTAATATTCCCTGCTTCTAAAGTAAAGCTCCTCAAATACTGACATTTAAATACAGATTAAAGTCTTTATTAACCCATATGTGTGTGCTTTCCGTTGTAGCTTCGGCTCTTTTGATTCCTTTTCAGTCAAATAATTACTCTGTTTACAGTACGGTACCAGTCACAAGTTAGGACACGCCCCCTTCTGGCTGCATCCTCTATGTCCTCCACTTATCATATAGATGGACTTTGTAGTTCTACAATTCCAGACTGTAGTCCATCTGTGTTCTTTGTTGTTGTTCGTCCCCTGTTTGTTCTCAGGAGCATCACAGAACAGGTATCATTTGGGTGGTGGATTGTTTATGGTCAGTTCTGCAGTGACACTGATGTGGTGAGGGGGGGTTTTATTGTAGTTTCATTTCTCCACCTCAGTGAAACTGCTGGGATAGGACTAATGCCCCCACCCAATACCCCCTGCTCTGTGGTGGGAGAATAACAGAGTACACACACACATATATATATACTGCATGTGTGTATATTAATATGTATATATTATATAAGATTTCACCCAGGGCGGCACGGTGGCTTAGTGGTTTAGCATGTTCTCCTCTCTGCTCTAGGGATTCCCGGTTCGAATCCCCATCTGGGTGGAGTTTCCATGTTCTCCCCGTGTCCGCGTGGGTTTCCTCAGGGTTCTCCGGTTTCCTCTCACAGTCCAAAAACATGGATCAAGTCAATTGAATTCTCAAAATTGCCCCATATAGAGTGTGTCTGTGTGAGTGAGTGTGTGCCCAGCGATGGATTGGCGCCCTGTCCTGGGTGTATCTGCCCAGCGCCCGAAACGTTCTCCCCTGGATGGGCATGGGGAACCCCCCCGCGACCGTAATAGAGGATAAAGCGGGAGATAATGAATGAATGAATGCCCCCACCCAATAACCCCTGCTCTGTGGTGGTACCATTGGGGTTCTGAGTATTAGAACAGTGTACACAGTATGTACTGTAGAACACAAACAGATGGAATACAGAGTGGAATTGTAGAACTACAACGTCCATCTTTACAGGACGTGGAACTGAGAACATGGACAGTATGTGGAGCCGGGTGAGAGGGGGGGGTGTCCTAACTTTTGACTGCTACAGTACTGTTTGTTTTCTTATGCAGGTGATTCCACGTCATACCTTGGAGCGATGGACGGGCTTCTCTTCTGAGGGGCTTCCGTTGTCCTGGAAACAAACAAGACAAAGCATTACAGAGGGGAGGGTCCCATTAAGCCACCCCCCCCCCCCCAAGGGAGCCATGCCATAGACCCCTATTCATATTAATGACCCTTTCATTTGCATCCACATGCAGGTGCACAGGTGGAGGAGGGGGCGGGGCTTCAAATATGTAGCAAACCGAACGGATGACGTTATGCAAAGTGCACGCCAGAGCCCCGTTTAGTTCAGACGAGTTTAGCAAATTGTTTTTAGAGTGACATGCCCCCCTCCCCCCCCCCACCAGCCCTAACACACAAAACACTTTCATTTGACTGTGTGTGTGTGTGTGTGTGTGTGTGTGTGTGTGTGTGTGTGCGACGTTTAATCAGCTGTTTCTGTGAATTCCTGCCTATGTATTCCAGAGAAGGCAGCACGGTGGCATAGTGGTTTAGCATGTTCTCCTCTCAGTGCTAGGGATTCCAAGTTCGAATCCCCATCTGGGTGGAGTTTCCATGTTCTCCCCGTGTCCGCGTGGGTTTCCTCATGGGGCAATTTGGAGAATTCAATTGACTTGATCCATGTTTTTGGACTGTGGGAGGAAACCGGAGAACCCGGAGGAAACCCAGGCGGACACGGGGAGAACATGCAAACTCCACCCAGATTGGGATTCGAACTGGGAATCCCCAGCGCTGAGAGGAGAACATGCTAAACCACTAAGCCACCATGCCGCCCTGGATGAATATATTCATTCATTCATTATCTCCCGCTTTATCCTCTATTAGGGTCGCGGGGGGGGGGGGGGGGGGGGGGGGTTCCCCATGCCCATCCAGGGGAGAACGTTTCGGGCGCTGGGCAGATACACCCAGGACAGGGCGCCAATCTATCGCTGGGCACTCACTCACACAAACACACTCTATATGGGGCAATTTTGAGAATTTAATTGTCTTGATCCATGTTTTTGGACTGTGGGAAGGAACCGGAGAACCCGGACGAAACCCATGCAGACACGGGGAGAACATGGAAACTTCACCCAGATTGGGATTCGAACCGGGAATCCCTAGCGCTGAGAGGAGAACATGCTAAACCACTAAGCCACCGTGCCGCCCTGGATGAATCTCATGATATATAATACGGTCTGTTAAGTCAGTGAGCGGAGGTCGTGTTCCACCTTTAATGCTGTACTTGTGGTATTTCACAGAACTATGATGGAGAAGCTGAGAGTTGCTGAACCAGCAGAACCAGCTGAAGGCATGCGATATGGGAACCCGACGCAGTCGACGGAGTTACGTTTTAATGGAATCAGTAAACACTTAGTAAGCACTTTACTAGAAAAGCCCTTCACTAAACCTTTAATAACACGCAGCGGTTCCTCCGTTTGCTTTCAGCCCCGCAGTTGGATGTAAAAGTGTGTTTTAGGAATCCGTGACTCACGGCTGTTACATAACGGGGTTCTGATGTAGCCAACAAAACAACTTCCACCTGCCACTTTATTACATACAACTCTGATTCAGGTGGCACGGTGGCTTAGTGGTTTAACATGTTCTCCTCTCAACACTAGGGATTCCCGGTTCGAATCCCCATCTGGGTGGAGTTTCCATGTTCTCCCCGTGCCCATGTGGGTTTCCTCCGGGTTCTCCAGTTTCCTCCCACAGTCCAAAAACATGAATCAAGTCAATTGAGTTCTCCAAATTGCCCCATATAGAGTGTGTCTGTGTGAGTGAGTGTGTGCCCAGCGATGGATTGGCGCCCTGTCCTGGGTGTATCTGCCCGGCGCCCGAGACGTTCTCCCCTGGATGGCCATGGGGAACCCCACCGTGACCATAATAGAGGATAAAGCGGGAGATAATGAATGAATGAATGAACTCTGATTCAGGCAGCACGGTGGCTTAGTGGTTAACATGTTCTCCTCTCAACACTAGGGATTCCCGGTTCGAATCCCCATCTGGGTGGAGTTTCCATGTTCTCCCCATGTCCGCGTGGGTTTCCTCCGGGTTCTCCGGTTTCCTCCCACAGTCCAAAAACATGGATCAAGTCAATTGAGTTCTCCAAATTGCCCCATATAGAGTGTGTGTGAGTGAGTGAATGTGTGTCCAGCGATGGATTGGCGCCCTGTCCTGGGTGTATCTGCCCAGCGCCCGAAACGTTCTCCCCTGGATGGGCATGGGGAACCCCACCGCGACCCTAATAGAGGATAAAGCGGAAGATAATGGATGAACTCTGATTCAGCACTCACGCTCTACTGTATCAGCTCCACACACACACACACACACACACACACACACACACACACACACTAACCAAAACAAGGTTATTAGCTGGATTTAAATAAGCAAATAAGTAAAAACTTTCCAGTGCTTAATGACTGCAGATGATTGTTTTAGCTGCAACGAGTTCTAGAACCGTGGTGGCTTAGTGGTTTAGCATGTTCTCCTCTCAGCGTTAGGGATTCCCGGTTCGAATCCCAATCTGGTTGGAGTTTCCATGTTGTCCGTGTGGGTTTCCACAGTCCAAAAACAGGGATTAAGATCAATTGAGTTCTCCAAATTGCCCCATATAGAGTGCGTTTGTGTGAGTGAGTGTGTGTCCAGCGATAGATTAGCGTCCTGTCCTGGGTCTATCTGCCCAGCGCCCGAAACGTTCTCCCCTGGATGGGCATGGGGAACCCCCCCCACGACCCTAATAGAGGATAAAGCGGGAGATAATGGATGGATGTATATAATAAGTGTCTGACAGCTGTTTACACCATCTGTCTTCTCAGGAAGCATGGCTTCCCCAACGTTCTTTGGTCCTCACAAGGTTTCTTCCCATAAATCAAAACAAATGGCACAGAATCGTCCGGTTTTCATACACCTCCGCATGTCCTCTGAGCCGGACGGCCGAACTTGCATGCATTTGAATGGCGTGCGACGCGGCAGGAAGTGTTCCACTCGACTGCAGAGTTAATGAAACGCCAGGTCACGTTCTCATACGAGTCATATCCCGGGCGAACGTAGGCCAAATGGTTACTGGTTAAACATTCGCATCCTTATTACAGAAACCACACTTTTTGGCGTGGAAGGGAAATGAGTCTTCAATTCGGTGGCTGGGAATCTGCTGATGCAAATTCTCATGTGTTCGTTCCCACGTTCTCCATCAACTGGCAGGAGTGCAGGTGGAACCATGAAGCTCAACATCCTAAAAGTGCCATCAAGACTTTTTATCTCCTAGAAGAATGTCTGAAGTATCTGAGAATTAGTTCTACAGTTCAACCGAAACTGAAAGATGTTAGGCTTATGTAAAATAAATGGGCTGTTTTTAAGTTGGGGGGGAGGGGGGCAATTTTCCTGCCTTCCTCATTTACATTTTATTACATTTGGTCATTTATTGGACGCTTTTATCCAAAGCGACTTACAAGGTGAGCACAGGGTTCATCACAACATCCCTGCAGCAAAGGGTCTTGCTCAAGGACCCACATTGGTAACTTCAGTGGACCTGGGATTTGAACCCCCAACCCTTAGATTGATAGACCAACACCCTAACCACTGAGCTACCGCTCTCTCATTCATTATCTTCCGCTTTGTCCTATATCAGGGTCGCGGTGGGGTTCCCCATGCCCAACCAGGGGAGAACATTTCGGGCGCTGGGCAGATACACCCAGGACAGGGCGCCAATCCTTCACTGGACACACACTCAGTCACACAGACACACTCTATATGGGGCAATTTGGAGAACTCAATTGACTTGATCCATGGTTTTGGACTGTGGGAGGAAACCGGAGAACCCAGAGGAAACCCACACAGACACGGGGAGAACATGGAAACTCCACACAGATGGGGATTCGAACTGGGAATCCCTAGCGCTGAGAGGAGAACATGCTAAACCACTAAGCCACCATGCCGCCCTGCTCCCTCATTTGGCGTTTAAATAGCAATGCTGCTTGTGAATACACCAATGGCCGTACAACTACATTCTGTACATTTTACATTGCGTTCCATTGACGTTCCGTACTGTTCTGCACTCTGCTGTGATGTACTGTAACAACGTTCTGCAGTGTGTACTCGTGTTCTGCAGGGTGGTTATCTGAGTTACCACAGCCTTCCTTCCAGCTTCACGTCTCATCACAGTCTTCCTCTTTTGTTAATCTGACGTTTGCTGGACGTTCATCGCACCATTCTGTGTGGGGCAATTTGGAGAACTCAATTGACTTGATCCATGGTTTTGGACTCTGGGAGGAAACCGGAGAACCCGGAGGAAACCCACACGGACACGGGGAGAA
>JAFMOC010000167.1:135000-200000 GCA_019802505.1 Corydoras sp. C115
GTGCTTCCCGGACTGGATTCGGACGTGAGCATCTCAGAGTACAGTCCACGCTGACGTTCTAAACATCAGACATGACATCAGACATGAGGAGAACAATCAAAGAACCACGAGTCGACAGCTGGCAGAGCTGCAACAAGTCTCCGCCCCCAAAACCCCAACGCCACCAGCTCAGAACAAGTGTGAGAGGAACCGCACGATCGACACGCTGCACAGATCTGTTCCGATGACGTCCCAACGTCTGATCTGAAGACCTACTGCACATCAGAACTGCGTCCAACCAGCACGGAAGATCTCACACACACACACACACACACACACACACACACACGGCTACTAACCACTTCTCTTTGCCAACCAGAAACAGACATGTGCAGGAAACATCGCGCATGGGTGGAGATAGACACCCCCCCCCCAGCTCTGAGACGACACTCCGCCAGCTGGAACCTGCACTCGAAGGGCTTTCTACAAGATTTTGGTGGTTCTACCACACCACACTGACCCAACCACACCCTCTAGAGAGCCCGCTTTGAGGACAGGGGCACAATTACGATGGGACACAAATTGTTTTTACACACTTGGGCCATTGGGACTAAATAAAAACCACACCACACTGACCCAACCACAAACTGTAGGGTGTTGGGCTATCAATCTGAAGGTTGGCGGTTCAAATCCCAGGTCCACTGAAGTAACTCAGATAACCACCCTGCAGAACACGAGTACGCACTGCAGAACGTTGTTTCAGTACATCACCGTGCAGTGCATTACGGAACATCAATGGAACGCAATGTAAAACGAACAGAATGTAGTTGTGTTATGAGACGGCCGTTGGTGTATTCACAAGCAGCATTGCTATTTAAACGCCAAATGAGGGCGCGGTAGCTCAGTGGTCAGGGCGTTGGGCTATCAATCTGAAGGTTGGGGGTTCAAATCCCAGGTCCACTGAAGTAACTCAGATAACCACCCTGCAGAACACGAGTACACAATGCAGAACGTTGTTTCAGTACATCACCGTGCAGTGCATTACGGAACATCAATGGAACGCAATATAAAACGTACAGAATGTAGTTGTGTTACGAGATGGCCGTTGGTGTATTCACAAGCAGCATTGCTATTTAAACGCCAAATGAGGGTGCGGTAGCTCAGTGGTCAGGGCGTTGGGCTATCAATCTGAAGGTTGGGGGTTCAAATCCCAGGTCCACTGAAGTTACCAATGTGGCTCCTTGAGCAAGACCCTTAACCCTCATTGCTGCAGGGATGTTGTGATGAACCCTGTGCTCACCTTGTAAGTCGTTTTGGATAAAAGCGTCCAATAAATGACCAAATGTAAATGTAGAGAGCCCGCTTTGAGGACTGGGGCACAATTACGATGGGACACAAATTGTCTTTACACACTTGGGCCATTGGGACTAAATAAAACAAATCTCCACCCCCACCACCCGATGATGCCTTCATCAGCAAACAAGCCTCTTACACTAAGGGGAACTTCCACTGGTACCACAAATACACCGCATCAGCAGGAACGTGTGTATGCAAAGTGTATATGGCGTCTCGAATATGAGAAGTCTTTCCGATTTGATTCCCTAGCGACGGCTTTAAAACGATTCCAATAACCAAATAGCAGCGTAGGCTTTTAATGTCGGCTGGTTGTTCCAGAGTTCCACGTTTGCATTCCCACCTTCCCATCCACGCATCATCCCTAATCCCATTATCCTCCAAATCCAAGCACCTGCTCCCCATGGGTCCCTGTTGGTGCACAGGGGCAGGATAATGAAGCGGGGGTTAAAAGGTGACCGGGTGAAAGCAGAAGGGTCGATGGGGTGAAGAGCAACCCTCAAATCGAGAGAGATCACAGTCCTCAGCTCCAGTGTTCAGTAGAGACGAGATGATTAATCGTGTTTGCGATTAATCGCCATCAAATACGTTACAATCTTGTCTGTTTACTTCGTCCTTGCAGGACAAACAGATTTGCCAATGGACTTTGAGGGACACATTTTAATTTTCCTTTGATTTTCACAAAACAATTGAAGTTTTTTGGGGCGACACAGTGGCTTAGTGTTTAGCACTTTTGCCACTTTGGGGGGAAAAAAAAAAATCGCTGGAGATCCAGGTTCAAATCCCGATCTTGTTGGAGTTTACATGTTCTTCTCGTGTCCATCTGGGTTTCCCTCCAGGCAGGTTCTCTGGTTTCAAAAACATGGATTCAAGGTACATTGAATGCTCCAAATTGCCCAATGTAGTGTGTGTCTGTGTGAGTGAGTGTGCTCCCAGTGATGGATTGGCACCCTGTTCCGGGTGTATCTGCCCGGCACCCGAAACGCTCTCCATTGGACCCCCCCCCACCCCCACCCCCCACCAACCGTAGTATAGGATTAAGTGGAAGTTTTTTTTTGTACAACAAACTGCAAAGTTCTAGCAATTTTTGGTCATCTAATTACATTTATTTTATTTTATTTTGCAGAATATCGTGATTATTTCTTTTCACAACAATCGTACCATCAAAATGTGAAATCGTCTCATCCCTGGTGTTTAGTGGTTTCAGTTTTGCAGTTTTTTCTGCAGAAATACAATAAAATCAGGTGTGCTGGTTCTAGAACGTGCAAAGATCAACAACTTCTCACGACTCTTTTGTTTAAAGGAGAAAAGCGATCTGATATTAAAGGCTGTAATCTGACAGGCCCAGGTGAAGCATACAGGATGTAACAACACAAAAGGGCAGCTGTGAACGCGGTTCGAAATGAACCTGGAACTCTACTTCAAACAGAGAGAGCGCGCGCACACACACACACACACACACACACACACACACACACTGTACACTGGAGAAACTCCCGACGCCCCGCCAATTTAAAGCGAGTCAGGACCAATCGTGTCACAATATGCAAAGCATCGGGTCCGAAGATTTCCATTCCAAATATTAAGTGTGGAAATGCAGGTACAATGGAGAAGCCACAACAGCGGACCGTGTGAGCCGATGATGGAACGGATAAACGCGTCGCCGGTGAGGTCATCATTCAAACGAGCCGTACGCATTTGGAAACGAGGAAGAGGGAATCAAGTCGACGAGAGCCGCAGAGAGAGCGAACCCTGCTGCCGTATCCGATTACATCACGAGACGGCGTAACAGAGCCATCGATCCGCCTGCTGGGCCCCGCGGAACATCTGTACACATCAGACCGACGGCGTCCGGGGTTTCGACTGTTCCTCCAACGACTGCCTCACACGCAAAAATGCAAAACACCCCGAAGCTACACGTTTCAAAGGACAGAGCAGGTCCTGAGAACGCATCACTCCCCGAGGCTTCTAAACTAACCACCAGTGAGGCGGTTACCGTACCGACGCCTGAAGGTGGAACCTGGACTCCGTCTGTACGACGGGATGATGTAAAAAACATTTTTTTCCCCCATCGTGTCATTAAAAAGGTTTCTCATTCACTAGTAAATCCTGATCCTGGTTCCCGGACTGGATTTGTTTGTGAGTATCGCAGAGTACAGTCCACACTGACGTTCTAAACATCAGACATGAGGAGAACAGTGCAAGAACCACAAGTCGACAGCACGAGTCAGGGGGCATTTAAAACAACTTGACGGACAGAGATAGTACACGGATTATAGTAGCAGTGCAATTATAGAAAGCATGAACTACACATGTCTAAAGTTCATGACATTGACCTTTTCAAAAGGTTCCATTTCACTCGTCTACGCCTGAAAACAAGGGAACTTCCAAATTCTCCATTTTATTATATATATATATATATATATATATATATATATATATATATATATATATATATATATATATATATATATATATCTATATATATTCATTCATTCATTATCTCCCCTTTATCCTCTATTAGGGTCGTGGTGGGGTTCCCCATGCCCATCCAGGGGAGAACATCTTGGGTGCTGGGCAGATAGACCCAGGACAGGGCCCCAATCCATCGCTGGGCACACACTCACACAGACACATTCTATATGGGGCATATTTGAGAATTCAATTGACTTGATCCATGTTTTTGGACTGTGGGAGGAAACCGAAGAACCCGGAGGAAACCCACGCGGACACGGGGAGAACATGGAAACTCCACCCAGATGGGGATTCGAACCGGGTATCCCTAGCGCTGAGAGGAGAACGTTGCTAACCACTAAGCCACCGTGCCGCCCATATATATATATATATATATATATATATATATAATATATATATATATATATATATATATATATATATATATATATATATATATATATATAAATAAATAAAATCACACATGGTATATGGGGCAGCTCGGTTAGCATGTTCACCTGGGGATCCAGGTTCGAATCCCAATCTAGGTGACTTTTCCATGTTCCATGTCCACATGGGTTTCCTCCGACAGTCCAAAAACAAGGATTCAAGGTAAACTGGCTGCTCAAATTAGCCCCATATAGTGTATGTGTGTAAAAAAAAAAAAAAAAAAAAAAAATTACATCTAGTGGCCAAATTACCAAAAAAACAACCTATGAACACCAGCCGCAACAGGCATAGTTCTCCTCAAGAAGCTTTATTTTATGAATTAAAATAATGTATTGTATATATCGTATTGATACGCACTCAGAGGGTTATTGTCAGTAATGTCACAGCTGGACAAACGGCTCAGCCAATCAGATTCAAAGCCCGGAACTACCCATTTTACTAGGACAGTATTTACAGATGTGCGCCAGACAGCAGGACTGTTAACGGTGGAATAATCTTCAATCAGTTGTTAGAACCCACGGCGCAGATTTTCTCACGTTTACATCATGGTGCGTGCAGTGATCTCATGTTGGCCCTAAATGCCAAACCTACGGATGGACCTGCGTAATGACAGAACGAAGCCAAACGCAGCTACAGCTGACCGGCGCTTTGCTGCGGAGCCGGTAGTAACGTGAACATGTTGAAACTGTGTGATGAAAGCGAGACAGGAACGTTAGGTATTCAGCAATCAGAGCGCAAAACCCTGCTGGCGACAACCTGCTGCTGATCTTATTGCTGGGGAAGGAACTCGTTACACAATCACCGTCCAAATGCAACCCAGACCCAGAGAACATGTTGCATCTGGTCTGAGGCCTGTGGAATGCAGCCGCCATTTTCGGGGCTTCCAAGAACTGACATTTAAAAAATAATAATAATAAGTGTCCTTGTGGCGGCACGGTGGCTTAGCATGTTCTCCTCTCAGCGCTAGGGATTCCCGGTTCGAATCCCCATCTGGGTGGAGTTTCCCTGTTCTCCCCGTGTCTGCGTGGGTTTCCTCCGGGTTCTCCGGTTTCCTCCTTCCATCCACAGTCCAAAAACATGGATCAAGTCAATTGAATTCTCAAAATCGCCCCATATAGAGTGTGTGTGTGTGAGTGAGTGTGTGCCCAGCGATGGATTGGCGCCCTGTCCTGGGTCTATCTGCCCAGCGCCCGAGATGTTCTCCCCTGGATGGGCGTGGGGAACCCCACCGCGACCCTAATAGAGGATAAAGCGGGAGATAATGAATGAATGAAAGTGTCCTTGTACAGCGATGGATTGGCGCCCTGTCCTGGGTGTATCTGCCCAGCGCCCGAAACGTTCTCCCCTGGATGGGCATGGGGAACCCCACCACGACCCTAATAGAGGATAAAGCAGAAGATAATGAATGAATGAAAGTGTCCTTGTATTTGGTTTTAGGCTTGTGGTTAAGGAACCAGCCTTGCAACCTAAAAGGCCCCTGGTACGGTTCCCAGTCCTACCAAGTACTATGGTGCCCTGAAGTGCCCTTGGGCAAGGCACCCAACCCCAATTGCTCCCTGCGGGCACCATGTCAGAGTCAGAGTGTGACTTTAGGTGGTCAAATGTGCACTCGGGGTGCGACGCCCAACTCACTAATGAATAATTAAAAGGATTCGAACATGACTTTTGCGCATATCGTGTGACCCATTCGTCCAACGTTAACAGAGACTTCATTCATCAGTGACTTGTATTAACCCAATCCTAAAAGTCCCTAAATCTCCACCTTGAACTTCCTCCAAACGACACAACGAGCCAAGATGACGAACAAAACGCCCAAGGAATCGTTTTAGAAACAATGACTGATAACGGTCAAGCAGATCTGAAACCCAGTCCAAAGTAAAGTTCTCCTCGTTATGATGTCACACTGTACTGGAGAGCTGGGAGTTGAGTCAGTGGAACTTTCTATTTCAGAATGCACCGAGAGGCTCTGCTTTCCCTCAAACCTCCATACAAGGGGATTTGTACGAATAAAAAGCAGGATGCCGATATCTGGCTAACTAAAGCTAGGATTAGTTAAGTTTAAGGGCTGAGACGTTAAGGTACACTATATGACCAACCAACCTCTTTTTATTCATTCATTCATCATCTTCCGCTTTATCCTCTATTAGGGTCGCGGTGGGGTTCCCCATGCCCAACCAGGGGAGAACATTTCGGGCGCTGGGCAGATAGACCCAGGACAGGGCACCAACCTATCGCTGGGCACACACTTACTCACACAGACACACTCTATATGGGGCAATTTGGAGAACTCAATTGACTTGATCCATGTTTTTGGACTGTGGGAGGAAACCGGAGAACCCGGAGGAAACCCACGCAGACACAGGGAGAACATGGAAACTCCACCCAGATGGGGATTCGAACCGGGAATCCCCAGTGCTGAGAGGAGAACATGCTAAACCACTAAGCCACCATGCCACCCCAACCTCTTTATATCCAAAGCAAATTATATGCATCCCAACTTGATGGTTGGGGTCAGAAGACAGGGTCAGTCATGATGGAGAGTCCAGATAGTGATGAGTTAAGGGCCTCGCTTGTAGCTTTGCAGAATTTGGGATTTGAACACCCAACCTTCAAATTGGGGAAGTTTGGCACATGAAACTGAACCCAACCTATAAACGCTTAAGAACGTTGGGTAAATTGAAGGAGGAGAACTTTAAGAAGGAGGAGCCGGATGTCTACACTTGCATTGCCCCATGACTGGGACAAACAAGAATGCCGACTCCAAACCAGGCTTAATCGAGTTCTTATTTGGTGAAGTGTTGACTGGTGACACACACACACACACACACACACACAAACACACGGTTGTAACCAGGCTGCTACACACATTTAGAAGATCATCATTAAAATCTGTAATTGGACCCTGAGGATCACTTACAGGTGTCTCTGAGGGCATAAATATATTAATGATAATTGTGAATCAGCACATTTCAAAATAATTCCTGCAAAAAAACAGAAACAGAGCTACAGGATCAATATACCCCCCCCCCCAATAAATCTGGCATGATATCCACCATGGCCTGGCTGCTCTTCTGAAGTCCCCTCGGTGTCGCCTCACTTTGTAAGGGCCAATAATAAGGTCGTGAACACCTCCCACACGCAACAAAACAGCCCCTCGGTAATGAGCCGGAGTCCGTTCAGCCGTTCAGGCCCGCGTTGGGCGCTTCGATCTGCGTGAATGCTTTCTGATTCAGAAAATGTCACCGACATAGAACCGGAATCTCATTAGATCCAGCCGGAGTTACTTTAATCAGAGTGGACAGCTGGCCTAATTCGCAGAGCAAACAGCCGGACAGCATCTGATGAGGCACCTGGATCTTTAACCAACGTCCACGGGCGACTTCTAACTGATAGAGACGCGAATGAGCAAAACGCAGACTCAGCCTTACGTTTAAATAACTAATCTGGGACCCGTTAATCTGCCAAGGAGGGGAAAAACAATAGTGAGGAGCCGGGTGTCCAAGGGTTAAGTTGAGGATAAGCCAGACATCCAGGAGTCACTGTGAGGATGAGCTGGACACCTGGGAATCACTTTGAGGAGGAGCCAGGCACCCGGGACTCACGATGAGGAGGGGCTGGATGCCTGCAACTCACGTCGTAAAAGAGCTAAACGCCCAAGAGTCACGTTATGGAGGAGCCGGGCACCTAGGGGTCATTTTTTAATGACGAGCCAAGCACCTACAGGTCATTTTTATAGAGAGCCGGGCATCTAAGGGTCATTTTTATAAAGGAGCCAGACTCCTGGGGGTCAGATTTATGAGAAGTTGGGCACCAAGAGGTCCATTTTTATGGAGAGCCGGGCAACTAAGGGTCATATTTATAAGGAGCCGGGAAACTAGGGGTCATTTTGAAGAGAAGACAGGCACCTTTGGTTCTTTTTTATGAAGAGCCGGGCACCTGGGGGTCATTTTTATAAAGAAGCCAGACACCCATGGGTCAGTTTTATCAGAAGTTGGGCACCTTTTATGCATAACCAAGCAACTAAGGGTCATATTTATAAGGAGCCGGCAACTAGGGGTCATTTTTATAAGAAAACCAGGCACCTGGGGTTCATTTTGAGGGTCAGTTTTAAGAGAAGTTGGGCACCTAGAGGTAAATTTTATGTAGAACCAGGCAACTAAGGGACCTATTTATAAGGAGCCGGCACCTAGGGGTCATTTTTATAAAGAAGCCAGACACCCATGGGTCAGTTTATCAGAAGTTGGGCACCGAGAGGTCATTTTTATGCATAACCAGGCAACTAAGGGTCATATTTATAAGGAGTCAGGTAACTAGGGGTCATTTTTATGAGAAAACCAGGCATCTGGGGGTCATTTTGAGGGTCAGTTTTATGAGAAGTTGGGCACCGAGAGGTCATTTTTATGGAGAGCCGGGCAACTAAGGGTCATATTTATAAGGAGCCGAGCAACTAGGGGTCATTTTGAGGAGAAGACAGGCACCTTTGGTTCTTTTTTATGAGGAGCCGGGCACCTGGGGGTCATTTTTATAAAGAAGCCACTCACCCATGGGTCAGTTTTATCAGAAGTTGGGCAGCGAGAGGTCATTTTTATGCATAACCAGGGCAACTAAGGGTCATATTTATAAGGAGCCGGGCAACTAGGGGTCATTTTTATGAGAAGATCAGGCACCTGGGGGTCATTTTGAGGAGGATAAACAGATCTAAAAGGTTTGAGGAGATAAACTGATGTTCTGGCTCTGAAGGCTGATGATGGAACCATGCAGCTCGACATCAATATACTTCAGAACATCCTTTATAAGCTCGACATAACCTTCCTGCTGCATTCATAACGAGCGAACGGGGCGATTATAAAGCCTGTGGCGTGTTATATCTGAAACACAGTTATATCTGAAACACAGTTATATCTGAAACACAGTTATATCTGAAACACAGATACTTATTGGTCAAATCGAACCACAATGGGGGGGGGGGGGGGTTCGAAAGCAGGTGAGCATGGCTTCTAAAAATAGAACGGCCCCGCTGCGAGCATGGATTTTAGGATGTAGAAACAGTGTTACATCACAAACACAATAATAATAATAATAATAATAATAATAATAATAATAAAAAAAGGCCAAACAGTTGCGGTTAGCACACCGCCTGCAGACCCCTCAAGCGCCACAATAGGAAAGGGCTGCGCGCTGGCCGAATCCCAAACGGCGCCTCGCAGGACACAGAGTGCACTAGGTCCGCCCTGAAGCCCTAGGCGCTGTAGGGTCCTCCCGTGGGGAGCGAGCCGCGGTGTGGGATACGACCCGAATTCGCAGCCCCGCCGTTTGAAAGCGAGCGGAGCCGGATGCATTAGACACTCACCATCGGTGCAGGTCCGCCGCTGGAGGTGTGCAGAGGGAAGCGAGGCTCACAGGTCGGCCGGTACACCGAGTTATCGGCTTTGTTTGCCCCGGGGTTGTTCTGAGAAGCCGAGCCCGGTTGTGATGGTGCTGAAGCGCTCGCTCTCACCCCGCCGCCTTCTGCCGTCGCTGTTCACTGAACCCTGCCAAGCGCTCGATTATTCAGCAAGAGGTCGGCCCTGATTGGTGGAGCTCTTTAGGCCACGCCTTCTCGCCACGCCCCATCTGTGATGGCGCGTTTCTGGATGCACAAGTTGTTTGTTTTTTTTTATCGAATTGAATCCATCCATCCATCTTCTGCTTTATCCTCTGCTAGCTCCTCATGACCATCCAGGGGAGAACGTTTCGGGCGCTGGGCAGATGCCCCCAGGACAGGGCGGCAATCCATCGCCGGACACACACTCGCTCACACGAATACACTCTATATGGGGCAATTAGGAGAATTCAATTGACCTTGATCCATGTTTTGGACTGTGGTCCCGGAGACGAGTGGAGAACATGGAAACCCCACCCAGATTGGGATTCGAACCGGGAATCCCTAGCGCTGAGAGGAGAACATGCTAAACCACTAAGCCACCATGCCGCCCACGAATTGCATCCATTCCATCCATTATCTCCCGCTTTATCCTCCACTGGGGTCACGGGGGGGGGGGGGGGGGGGGGGGGGGGGTTCCCCATGCCCATCCAGGGGAGAACGTTTTGGGCGCTGGGCAGATAGACCCAGGATAGGGCGCCAATCTATCACTGGGCACACACTCACTCACTCACTCTCACAAACACACTCTATATGGGGCAATTTGGAGAACTCAATTGACCTTGATCCATGTTTTTGGACTGTGGGAGGAAACCGGAGAACCCGGAGGAAACCCACGCGGACACGGGGAGAACATGGAAACTCCACCCAGATGGGGATTCGAACCGGGAATCCGTAGCGCTGAGAGGAGAACATGCTAGACCACTAAACCACCGTGCCGCCCTGCCCTAATAAAATATCTGAACTGAGGTTCACGTGTCCACACTGTATACAGAAATGATGTGGTAGCTCAGTGGTCGAGGCGTTGATCTATCAATCTGAAGGTTGCGGGTTCAAATCCCATGTTCACTGAAGTTACCAATGTGGGCCCTTGAGCAAGGCCCTTAACCTTCATTGCTCCAGCGGGGTTGTATCATGGCTGACCCAATGTTCTGACCCCAAACTAAGGAGCTTGTGTTGGGATACTTCATATTCATTGCCAAATTACCCACCAACGTGTTTTGGCATCGTGTGAGGAAACCTGCACAGACATTTTTTGTAACAAACAGAACGCAACAGAAGCGTCGGTCTCTGTTTTGATGGGCTGAGTGATAAGGTTGTTGTTTTTAGAGAGATAAAGCTCGTTAAGATGATCTGGATGGTCAGAATGATGCTTCCCTCATGGGAACTCATTAGAATGTTGTATTTAACGTCATTAGGTTCTGCTGTAGTCACAGAAAAGTCAGACTGTGTGATCAGAACATGCAAATACAGCTCAGCCATTTGGATGGAGGGACGTCAGTGCAGCGTGTTCGGCCTGAACTGCACTCCCCAGTTAGATGCAGTTACAACAGCTACCTCTACTGGCTGTTCAAGGAAACGTAACTAAGGTTTAACTTGGTAAGTGACAAACAAATTTGGACGAAAATCGTACACTATTCATCCATCCATCCATTACCTTCTGCTTTATCCTCTACTAGGGTCACGGGAAGGGGGGGGGGGATGGGTTGGGGGGTTCCCCATGCCCATCCAGGGGAGAACGTTTCGGGCGCTGGGCAGATACACCCAGGACAGGGCGCCAATCTATCACTGTACACACTCACTCACACAAACACACTCTATATGGGGCAATTTGGAGAATTCAATTGACCTTGATCCATGTTTTTTGGACTGTGGGAGGAAAACGGAGAACCCGGAGGAAACCCACGCGGACACGGGGAGAACATGGAAAACTCCACCCAGATTGGAATTCGAACCGGGAATCCCTAGCGCTGAGAGGAGAACATGCTAAAACACTAAGCCACCGTGCCACCCGTCGTACAATATATTTCTTATTGTATTTTTCCCTTTTATATTTTGAAATTCTACTTCGCAGACTAGAAATATAAACTAGATTCTTAAACACAATGAGGCGTTTCGCACAAAAAAACATTCATTCATTATCTTCTACTTTATCCTCTATTAGGGCCGCGGGGGGGGTTCCCCATGCCCATCCAGGGGAGAACGTTTCAGGCGCTGGGCAGATACACCCAGGACAGGGCGCCAATCTATCACTGGGCTCACACTCACTCACACAGACACACTCTATATGGGGCAATTTGGAGAACTCAATTGACTTGATCCATGTTTTTGGACTGTGGGAGGAAACCGGAGAACCCGGAGGAAACCCACGCAGACAGGAGAACATGGAAACTCCACCAACATGGGGATTCGAACCGGGAATCCCTAGCGCTGAGAGGAGAACATGCTAAACCACTAAGCCACCGCGCCACCCCACAAAAACGAATGTATTTAATATATTTAACGTATCTAGTGAGTTTAAGGGAACACTGCATCTCAGCCTGTCCAGAATATCCCCCTCCATCACCCCACCCACCTCTCACATCACATCCATAAACCTCCTCTACACCTCCTTCTAATGATACAAACCTCGTCCCTCCTCTACACGTCCATCTTGTCTCTTAAACTTTGACTCTAGAACGTCCCATCTGTACTCATTCATTCATTCATTATCTCCCGCTTTATCCTCTATTAGGGTCGCGGTGGGGTTCCCCATGCCCATCCAGGGGAGAACGTTTCGGGCGCTGGGCAGATACACCCAGGACAGGGCGCCAATCTATCACTGGGCACACCCTCACTCACACACACACTCTATATGGGGCAATTTGGAGAACTCAATTGACTTGATCCATGTTTTTGGACTGTGGGAGGAAACCGGAGAACCCGGAGGAAACCCACGCAGACAGGAGAACATGGAAACTCCACCCACATGGGGATTCGAACCGGGAATCCCTAGCGCTGAGAGGAGAACATGCTAAACCACTAAGCCACCGCGCCACCCCACAAAAACGAATGTATTTAATATATTTAACGTATCTAGTGAGTTTAAGGGAACACTGCATCTCAGCCTGTCCAGAATATCCCCCTCCATCACCCCACCCACCTCTCACATCACATCCATAAACCTCCTCTACACCTCCTTCTAATGATACAAACCTCGTCCCTCCTCTACACGTCCATCTTGTCTCTTGAACTTTGACTCTAGAACATCCCAGCTGTACTCATTCATTCATTCATTATCTCCCGCTTTATCCTCTATTAGGGTCGCGGTGGGGTTCCCCATGCCCATCCAGGGGAGAACGTCTCGGGCGCTGGGCAGATACACCCAGGACAGGACGCCAATCCATCGCTGGGCACACACTCACACACACTCTATATGGGGCAATTTAGAGAACTCAATTGACTTGATCCATGTTTTTGGACTGTGGGAGGAAACCGGAGAACCCGGAGGAAACCCACGCAGACAGGAGAACATGGAAACTCCACCCAGATGGGGATTCGAACCAGGAATCCCTAGCACTGAGAGGAGAACATGCCAAACCACTAAGCCACCGTGCCACCCCACAAAAACGAATGTATTTAATATATTTAACGTATCTAGTGAGTTTAAGGGAACACTGCATCTCAGCCTGTCCAGAATATCCTCCTCCATCACCCCACCCACCTCTCACATCACATCCATAAACCTCCTCTACACCTCCTTCTAATGATACAAACCTCGTCCCTCCTCTACACGTCCATCTTGTCTCTTGAACTTTGACTCTAGAACATCCCAGCTGTACTCATTCATTCATTCATTATCTCCCGCTTTATCCTCTATTAGGGTCGCGGTGGGGTTCCCCATGCCCATCCAGGGGAGAACGTCTCGGGCGCTGGGCAGATACACCCAGGACAGGACGCCAATCCATCGCTGGGTACACACTCTATATGGGGTGATTTAGAGAACTCAATTAACTTGCTCCATGTTTTTGGACTGTGGGAGGAAACCGGAGAACCCGGAGGAAACCCACGCGGACACGGGGAGAACATGGAAACTCCACCCAGATGGGGATTCGAACCGGGAATCCCTAGTGCTGAGAGGAGAACGTGCTAAACCACTAAGCCACCGTGCCACCCCCCAGCTGTACTGTCCATCTCCCGCTCGGAGCTGCCAATCTAATTTAATCTGTAGAACACGGCAGGTCTCACTATCGTCCTATAAACAGTCTTTTTTTTTGCTCTGGTAGCCATTGGTCTGTTTTAAAATCAACACATTTACCACTTTTAACATGGCTCCCCGTTACTGAGCCCTTCAACCAGATATGCTAGCATGGCATCTATATACGTTACTTTTAATGACTGTTAGTTACATAAAGTCTGTCAGAATTTAGTTTATTTGGACAGTGGACCTGTACATCACTAAACAGTTATGTAAAGAGTTCCACTACTGTCCCACATTTTAAGAGATACCAGTTGTCCAGCGCTAATCACGTCGGTTTGACCGTTGGACTAACTTTACGATTAAACTAATGCCTTTTCATAAACAACCACAAGAGGGCAGCATAACAGTTCTAATTTTTATGAGGCCACCAAAAAACTACGTAGCTCATAAAATAATATCAAGTAAATAATCAAATAATGCTATGAGCTAATTATAGAACACGAGATAAAGAGTTTAAACAGCTTCTGTAATACAGAACTACCCTCCCACCCCAGGAGTCATAAAACTCATGCAGGTGAGGTCAGGAAGGTGGTCTGCATAGTGGAAGGCACACCCACCCCTCAGCTCCAGGGTTCAAATCTCAATCTGGAAGCTTCCATGTTCTCACCACATTCATACACTTTTCCATCCAAAAGTCCAAAACCATGGATTAAAGGTGAACTGGCTGCTCTGGATCATCTCCAGCCAAATTGCCCCATAGTGTGGGCCCAGTGACTGGCACATGGTCCTGGGTGCATCTGCCACCCTCCCACACAGTGGAGGATGAGAGATCAGGAAGATTTCATTATCTCCCACTTTATCCTCTATTAGGGTCACGGTGGGGTTCCCCATGCCCATCCAGGGGAGAACGTCTCGGGCGCTGGGCAGATACACCCAGGACAGGACGCCAATTCATCACTGGGTACACACTCTACATGGGGCGATTTGGAGAACTCAATTAACTTGATCCATGTTTTTGGACTGTGGGAGGAAAGAACCCGGAGGAAACCCACACGGACAACATGGAAACTCCACCCAGATGGGGATTCGAACCGGGAATCCCTAGCGCTGAGAGGCGAACGTGCTGACCACTGAGCCACCCCGTCAGGAAGATGTTCAGCATAATTCATCATGGCCAATAAAGTGTGACAGAACACACAAGTCAAGTTTCTCAACAGTTTATTTCAACCAATAGCTAATCGACATTTTCTCCAATTATGATTGGCCCAAGCGTCACTTCTCCACTCAGGTATAGTTCTGTAATGAAGAAAACAAATTTAACCGACTTACAGATTGACATGGACACCTCAGATATTTGTGGCACGACTCTATGGTCATGTACCCTGCTCAGAAGATCTTCCTTTCCTAGAGCTGGTGCCAGAGCTGCAGTTTCCATCACAACAGCCACAGACTTCACTGTCACCATACGCCACAGTCCACCTACAGAAACGGTCTCATGGTTGACCCTGACCGTTTTAGCCATTTGTGCAAGTTTTAAAAAGAAAAAGAAAAAAAATGAAACCCCATACCCATTTCCAGAGAAGGAACAGGCCTTGTGTTCAGGCTCAGAACTGTAAGAAGCTGCTGTTGCCCTCAGTAAGCATGCAATGTAGATCTGGAGAAGAAAGCATGGAATTAAGGAGAAAAGGGGGGGGGGGAACCCAAGCTCAACTAAATCCATCATAACTCACCGTATTAGTGTCGACCTGCTGAAACCTGAAGGCCTCCAGCTGGATGTCCAGTTTAGTTCCTTGAGTCTGGGGCATAAAACGAGACTTGGAACTGGTGAGCTTGGCATCCACGAAGCACCTACAACAGGTTATGGAGGTCAGGGTTGAGCTGAGCGGCAACCTAAAGCTCACAGGAATCCCACTCACCCATAATTATCAATGAAGGAATATCTGGGGACGGCATTCAGATCAGGAACTGGAGTAGCAACACATCCATCCACATACACACGCAGGGGAACATGGTAGAACTGCATGACCGAAGCCTCGATATTGATCAGCTCTCCCAGGAAATACTGGTTGGATGCTCTTTCAGAGACCCAGTCATCTACAAGAACAGATCAGCAAGTAACAAATTACTTTGAATTAATTAACAGCTATAAAAGTTGTCAGGATGTCAATTATCTTCCGCTTTATCCTCTAATAGGGTCGGGGGGGGTTCCCAATGCCCATCCTGGGAAGAACGTTTCGGGTGCTGGGCGGATAAACCCAGGACAGGATGCCAATCCATCACTGGACACACACTCTATATGGGGCAATTTGGACAACTCAATTGACTTGATCCATGTTTTTGGACTGTGGGAGGTAACCGGAGAACCCGGAGGAAAACCACATGGACACGGGGAGAACATGGAAACTGCACCCAGATGGGGATTCGAACCAGGAACCCTTAGCGCTGAGAGGAGAACATGCCAACCACTAAGCCACTTGTCAATTATCTTTTTTCATTCATTATCTCCCGCTTTATCCTCTATTAGGGTCGCGGTGGGGTTCCCCATGCCCATCCAGGGGAGAACGTTTCGGGCGCTGGGCAGATAGACCCAGGACAGGACACCAATCCATCACTGGGCACACACTCACTATATGGGGCAATTTTGAGAATTCGATTGACCTGATCCATGTTTCTGGACTGTGGGAGGAAACCCACACAGACACGGGGAGAACATGGAAACTCCACCCAGATGGGGATTCGAACCGGGAATCCCTAGTGCTGAGAGGCGAAAGTGCTGACCACTAAGCCACCGTCAATTCTCTTATCTTGCATAATTACTTGACTTTCCAACTCAACTACAAACAAAATACGATCTAAAGGCCTTAATCCAGCACCAAAAAGAGAACAAACCCATCATGAGCCTCAAGGAGAAGACAAGTTGTTCCTCAGCAACATGTGAAGAAGCATATGGAACCCAAACAGGCATCAGGGCATTACTGCTCACATTGTGGAGTCTGAAACATTTAGAGATGCAGACAGAACCATTACAAAAAGAACGTATGAAGCTCAACCAAAGACTTGGTTCCCAGCATTACCTTGGATAGTGACACTCGATCAGAACTGTAGCTCCATAACCAGCCACATTCCTTACAATAGAAGTACCAGCTAAAGGAGAAGACGCTCCATAGTTGAGGGTGAAGACATAGACCAGCTCATCCTCAGTCATCTAGAGGAACAGAACATGTTAGCAGTACAGAGCAGATCGATGGACTCCGTTCCGTCAGATTACAGACTCACGATCAAGTTACTGTTACAGCTCTGCAGCTCCGATTCATAAATAAGAACTTGCTGAGCAGCGTCCTGTCCTTTAGCAGCACATCCTCCCAGAGTGAGGACCGACACATCAATGGGTTCTCCAGTTCCAAACAGGTCCTTCTTCACTTCCACACGCACAGTATTCTCAGTACACACCGCAGCCACACTACGGACAGCGGCAGGGATAGGTCTATCAAAATGCACCGGAGCTGGCCTTGAGATCTCAGGCATGATGGGAAACCTCCAGTTCAGCGGCTTCACTGGTCCTTGAATGACCTGATGAGCTTGAAGGTCAGAGGAACTCTGCAGAGGACTCAGTACAGGGTCTTGGGACGTCGATGCCGCTGATTCAGCAGGATTCAGTTTGGCGGGCTTTTGGAACGTTCCTGAGTTCAGCCATTGCGCCTCAGAAAATCCAACCATGGCAAAGATCATCAACCCAAACCAGACTCGGTTGAACTCCATCGCTCCGGAACCTGAGACAACCACGTTCCTACCCCCCTGCTCATTTCACTTTTATGTGTTAGTTACACCTCTTTAATGAGCTGGAATGATCTAATTAACGACCCTCCATGTGAGAGCCGTTAATGCTGGCTGCCTGACACGTGATGAGGCGGTCACATGATCTGGTTAATTAGTTAATTAGTCCCACGGCTTCCACTGGATTGATTGAAGTACATTAAAAATCCATTCATCCTCTCAGCACAGCCGTTTATACTCACCAGACATTCATTCATTCATCCTCTATTAAGGTCGCGGTGTGGTTCCCCATGCCCATCCAGGGGAGAACGTTTCGGGCGCTGGGCAGATAGACCCAGGACAGGGCGCCAATCCATCGCTGGACACACACTCACTCACACAGACACACTCTATATGGGGCAATTTGGAGAACTCAATTGACTTGATCCATGTTTTTGGACTGTGGGAGGAAAC
This sequence comes from Corydoras sp. C115, assembly GCA_019802505.1. Taxonomy (NCBI): domain Eukaryota; kingdom Metazoa; phylum Chordata; class Actinopteri; order Siluriformes; family Callichthyidae; genus Corydoras; species Corydoras sp. C115. Next base: position 153,066 of record JAFMOC010000167.1, read on the forward strand.
CGGAGAACCCGGAGGAAACCCACGCAGACACGGGGAGAACATGGAAACTCCACTCAGATGGGGATTCGAACCGGGAACCCCCCAGTGCTGAGAGGAGAACATGCTAAACCACTAAGCCACCGTGCCGCCTCACCAGACATTTAATTAATATTAATTAATGATCTATTTCATCGGCTTCACTCATCATATAAATATACTTTGTACTTTTACAGAATTTAGTCCATTTGTTTCTCTGTAGTTGGAGCGGTGGCTTAGTGGTTTAGCATGTTCTCCTCTCAGCACTAGGGATTCCCGTTTCCATGTTCTCCCTGTGTCCGCGTGGGTTTCCTCCGGGTTCTCAATTGAATTCTCTAAATTGCCCCATATAGTGTAAGTGTGTGCCCAGCGATAGATTGGCACCCTGTCCTGGGTGTATCTGCCCAGCGCCCGAAACGTTCTCCCCTGGATGGGCATGGGGAACCCCACCGCGACCCTAATAGAGGATAAAGCGGGAGATAATGAATGAATGAATGTTTCTCTGTAACATTATAAATCATCTTTAGTTTTATCTCTATAATCAGAATAGAGGATTAAGTGAAGGGTACGTTGGCTTAGTGGTTTAGCATGTTCTCCTCTCAGCTCTAGGGATTCCCGGTTGGAATCACAATCCGGGTGGAGTTTCCATGTTCTCCCCGGTTCTCCACTTTCCTCCCACAGTCCAAAAACATGCATCAAGTCAATTGAGTTCTCCAAATTGCCCCATATAGAGTGTGTCTGTGTGAGTGAGTGTGTGCCCAGCGATAGATTGGCGTCCTGTCCTGGGTCTATCTGCCCAGCGCCCAAAACGTTCTCCCCTGGATGGGCATGGGGAACCCCCCCCACACCCTGATAGAGGATAAAGCAGAAGATAACAGGTGGATGGATGGATTAAGGGAAAGATATGGACTCCGGTTCGAATCTCGATCTGGGTGGAGATTCCATGTTCTCCGTTCTCCCACAGCCCAAAAAACATGGATTCATATAGTGTGCAAGTGTGTGCCCAGTGATAGATTGGCGTCCTGTCCTGGGTGTATCTGCCCAGCGCACGAAACATCTCCCCCAGATAAGCATGGGGAACCCCCCCACGACCCTAATAGAGGATTACATTTACAATTGGTGATTTATTGGACGCTTTTATCCAAAGCGACTTCCAAGGTGAGCACAGGGTTCATCACATCATCTCTGGAGCAATGAGGGTTAAGGGTTCTTGCTCAAGGAGCCACATTGGTAACTTCAGTGGACCTGGGATTTGAACCCCCAACCTTCAGATTGATAGCCCAACACCCTGACCACTGAGCTACCACAGATTAAGTGGAAGATAATGAGATGAGATACTCAGAACATTTTATTAGTGTACACATACATCATCACCACAGAAGAACAGAAACAGACCGAGCTGTTGGACATTCAGAGCGAACGATTAGAGACAAAAAAAAAAGAAGTTCCGTTATTTTACAGAAAATATCAGAGACACGAACAGTGAATAAGAGACCCAGCGAGTTGATCACCCATCAGGGTGAAGGATCCGCAGACCTGGATCACTGAAAAGCATCGAAGACGTGGATCAGCATCAGACTGCAGCTGACCAACTGCTTTACAGCACAGATTTAATCTCAAACTCTAATCCCACCGGATTACAGAGCGTCCTTCCTTACACAGAGCAGCACTCTGGATATGTACGCCGCCGCATCACGGTGGACATGTCCTCCCTGTACCACCGTGGGCTTTCGACAGGGTTCCTAAAGATGTGCCAGCAGGTAAACTGGAGACTATATAGAGCGAGCTATTGGGACGTGTACGCATCAGTGCCTTCCTAATCCCAATCCCGGGTAGAGAACCGTGGAGCTTCTCCACCGTGGCGACTCCTAACTGGAACACACTTTAAAAAAAAAAAAAGAAGGTCATCGCACGTTTTAAATTGAATAAATAATGAATTCCTCAAAACGCTGTTTCCATGAATCCTGGCAGCCGATTGGTTGATTGGTACTCTGGAAATAAAGCGTATTCTCACGACACGGATGGAGGCCAAAGACGCCAAAGCGTTTGAAGTCGCGATTTTCTCCATTAAGTAACGAGGCATGGTGGAGGTGCCATTAAAATCTGGAAAAGCAAGAAACGTCAGGGACAGTATTCACTCTTTTACCCCCCCCCCCCCCCACATCCTCAGGGCTTTGGCAAACTCATCCTCGTGAGCGAATTGGACAGTATTTGATGGACTGATGGGTAACAGTGTGTTTGGAGATGTTAAGCACGGGGGTGGATTAGAACACACTCAGAGAGGGAACAACGGGTTTATTTCAATTGCGGGCAAAAAATTCTGGAAGCTAACCAAACACCGTGTAATCCCCCCCCCCCCCACCGCCCTGCCCCCCGCCCGCCCACCCGCCGCCTCCAGGCCAAAGTTTAGAAGGTTAAGCTTCTACCACAGGACAACGATACACCTCCAAGTCCAAAACCCACAACAACGAGAGGCGCAGAGCACCGCACCCTCAGGCTCAGAACCTCACCGCCCGAAATCAGCAGAGGGTCCGAGAACCCGTGGAGGACGGGGCGGCGCGAGCGTGAGGTCATCTCAGAACATCAGCCTTTCAGAGGGTCGAGGGAGGAATTTGTTCTAAATCAGAAACAGAAAGCTTATTAAATGCACGCGCGGCACTTTTAGAAGCTGGGTTAGTTTCACCACAGAGGGCGCTAGTGAGGAGCGATCGCCAACACTTTCCCAATTCCTGCTTCAGAACCTTTTTGGGGTTTTGATATATATATATATATGAATGTGTATATTATATATATATGCCTTTGAAATCTGGTCATTCTTTACTCACTGAATCACTCATTGACTGACTCACTGACTCACTGATTCACCCACTCACTCAGGGACTCACAGCAGGTCTAAACGGGATCAGTCAGACTCCGGTACCCCACCCCATCTGTATTAGCAGTGTAATGATGGTGTGCCCTTTAAACAGGAGACCACGGAGGTCGAAATGGTTCCACGACTGAAACGGCACGTACGCAACACGTTCTAAACCTACAAAAACGGAGCACTTTCCGATACCTCCGATCAATTCAACAGTGAGCGGATCAGGTGTTTTAATTACAGTTATTTACGCCACCTAAAGATGATGACCCCCCCCCCCACCCTCCCCCCTTTCACCCCTCCCCTCCCCCCCCCCAAAATACCCCACTTCTATAGCATGAGAGGTCACAAAAATGCACTCACTACTCGGAGAACGATGTGTCCCGCATGACCCTCCTACAGGGGACACGTGCATCTAGCAGAACGGCCAGGCTGGAGCTATACTAAAGATAAAAAAAAATAATAAAAAATAAAAAAGAGAGAGAGAGAGAGAGAGAGAGAGAGATAGCCCTCGTGTGGGCGCTTCAGAGCCGGTCAGATGCGAGTGAACGGACTCGCTGCGAGAGAGCAGACTGATCTCAGATCTGATCTCAGACTAACTGTCCCACCTGCTTTTCTTGCGTTTGGGAGGATCGGGAACCGCAAAGCTTTCCTGACTCTCTCGGTGTGCCCCTGATCTGTCCCCCCGTTCCCGATCCCCGCCCCTGTGATCGTCCCTGTGCCGCCGGCCGCTGTCGCCGTTGCGCCCGTCGCCGTGCCGGTCCCGATCCCGGTCGCCGTGGCGGTCCCGGTCCCGGTCGCCGTGGCGGTCGCGGTCCGCGTGGCGATCCCTGTCCCCGTAGCGATCGCGGTCTCCGTGGCGATCCCGCTCACAGTGCCGATCCCGGTCGCCGTGGCGACTCCGTTCGCCGCGGAAATCTTCTCTGGATGACGACGGGGAGGGGGAGGGGGAGGGGGAGGGGTCCGGCACGGAACTCAGAGAACCCGAGCTGGTGAAGCCGGAGAGCTTGGTGCCGGAGCTGAACTGCGGGGGTGGAGGGGGCATGGAGGAGGGGGGCGGGGGCAAGCGACTGACCTCGGCCGAGCCCGTGGGAACTGAACTCAGGCTGCCGGCGCTCGTCCACCCCGAGCTGCTGCTGGACTGAGGGGTGAGTTTGGGGGCCGTACCCGTCGCTGCCACAAAATGGTTTTTATACTGAGTCTGAAGAGAAAAGACAACAAACAAACATCTGGAGTTCATTCAGACATTCAGATATAAAATAAAGATTTAGGTGGCTTAGTAGTTTAGCATGTTCTCCTCTCAGCACTAGGGATTCCCGGTTCGAATCCCCATCTGGGTGGAGTTTCCATGTTCTCCCCGTGTCTGCGTGGGTTTTCTCCGGGTTCTCCGGTTTCCTCCCACAGTCCAAAAAACATGGATCAGGTCAATTGAATTCTCCAAATTGCCCCATATAGAGTGTGTCTGTGTGAGTGAGTGTGTGCCCAGTGATAGATTGGCGTCCTGTCCTAAGTGTGTCAGCCCAGCGCCCGAAACGTTCTCCCCTGGATGGGCATGGGGAACCCCCCCCCTCCCCACGAACCTAATAGAGGATAAAGCAGAAGATAATGAATGAATGAAGATTTAGGTAAGGGCTTGGCGGCACGGTGGCTCAGTGGTTGGCATGTTCTCCTCTCAGCGCTAGAGATTTCCAGTTCGAATCCCCATCTGGGTGGAGTTTCTATGTTCTCCCCGTGTCCGTGTGGGTTTCCTCCGGGTTCTCCGGTTTCCTCCCACAGTCCAAAAACATGGATCAAGGTCAATTGAGTTCTCTAAATTGCCCCATATAGAGTGTGTTTGTGTGAGTGAGTGTGTGCCCAGTGATAGATTGGCACCCTGTCCTGGGTGTATCTGCCCAGCATCCGAAACGTTCTCCCCTGGATGGGCATGGGGAACCCCATCGTGACCTTAATAGAGGATAAAGCGATGGATGGATGGATGGATGAGGGCTTATGCTGGTTACCTGAAAGGCTTGTCTCATAGCAACCATGCGGTCTCCCATTGCCCCGGTGGAGGGTTTATAAGCCTCGTAGTTACCAAGGACTGAAGTACTGCTGCGTTCCTGAAAGGAAAGTTACACAATGATCTTATAATGCAGCATTAATAATAATAATAATAATAATAATAATAATAATAATATTAAAGGCTGAGACATACTAGTCATTCACAGCTACAGCGTTTGCCTATTATGTAGTACACAGTATGCATTTCGGACGCTGCCACTGTCCCTGTTATCACCTCCACTTACCGTATAGATGGACTTTGTAGTTCTGCGATTGCAGCCTTTTACATACTTAGTGTCTTTACACCATTCTCTAATGATCAGTATCCCCACAGTAGCTAGGGGGAGTGTAGGGGGAGTGTAAGGGGGAGTGTAAGATGCTAAATGATTTTCAGCACTACAGTGATCAGGCAGTTAAAGCGGTACAAATGGATCAGACAGAGGAGTGTTGCTGGAACATTTCCGAACACCTGAGTGTCCCTGCTGGACTGAGCGAGTCCTGATGAAGGATAAGGATTAGACGAAGGTGTTTGTTTGTTTGCTTAAAGCCCCGTACACTCTTAGGTTATTTACAGGGCCAGAGAGGTTAGGCATGCCTCTAGATGTCCATACTAATTTAATTTATACTGGAAACTTCAATCCGGGCACAGCGGCTTAGTGCTTTAGCATGTTCTCCTCTCAGTGCTAGGGATTCCCGGTTCGAATTCCCATCTGGGGTTTCCATGTTCTCCCCGTGTCCGCGTGGGTTTCCTCCGGGTTCTCCGGTTTCCTCCCACAGTCCAAAAACATGGATCGAGGTCGATTGAGTTCTCCAAATTGCCCCATATAGAGTGTGTCTGTGTGAGTGAGTGTGTGCCCAGCGATAGATTGGCGTCCTGTTCTGGGTGTATCTGCCCAGCACCCGAGACGTTCTCCCCTGGATGGGCATGGGGAACTCCCCCATGCCCCCCCCCGCGACCCTAATATAGGATAAAGCAGAAGATAATGGATGGATGGAACTTCAATCCGGTGATCTTTAGGCAGGCTAGGACTTTTTTTTTTAGAAGAAGATGAACCAACCCAGTCTGGAGATCAGACACTATAAAGACACATTGAGTAAAATCTCCGGCAGCACCGCGGTGTCTGATCCACCTGAACCAGTGCAACTCATCCCTCACCGTGTTAAGAATGATACACCACCCAAATAACATCTGCTCTGAACACTAAAGAGCAAAGGTGACTTAAAGGTGAAGGGAACAATAACCTGCGAGTGATGTAACAGGAGGGTGTGGAATCAATGAGATACAATTATAATCATCCTTCAGTTTCAGGTCCACGTGTCCTGGACGACTTGGACGCTTAATTGGAAACTTACGGAGGATTCGGCACCCAGGCCAGGTCTCTCTCTGTATCCAAGGCCCCCACCTCCAATATTCAGCTTCTTTCCTTTCCCGGCCTTAAAACGAGATTTCCTGAACCAGGGATTCTAGAGGAAAAAAAAAAGAGAATGGGTGCTTCATTAGCGTTCGTCCTGCTTTTAAAAATTTAATTTGAAACGCTGAATTTAAACTGAATTCATTCATTCATTCATTATCTTCTGCTTTATCCTCTATTAGGGTCGCGTGGAAGGGGGGTTCCCCATGCCCATCCAGGGGAGAGCATTTCGGGCGCTGGGAAGATACACCCAGGACAGGACGCCAATCTATCACTGGGCACACACTCACTCACACAGACACACTCTATATGGGGAAATTTGGAGAATTCAGTTGACCTTGATCCATGTTTTTGGACTATGGGAGGAAACTGGAGAACCCGGAGGAAACCCACGCGGCCACGGGAAAGACGCGGAAAATCCACCAAGATTGGGATTCAAAACGGGAATCCCCAGCGCTGAGAGGAGAACATGCCAACCACTGGTAATAGACTGAGTGGAGTTCCCATGTCCTCCCCGTTGTCCGTGTGGGGTTTTTCCGGGTTGTCCGGTTTCCTCCCACAGTCTAAACACATGGATTCAAGGTGAATTGGCTGCTCTAATTTGCCCCTGTGTGAGTGCCCAGCGATGGATTGGCGCCTTGTTCTGGGTGTATCTGCCCAGAGCCTGAATGTTCTCCCCTGTATGGGCATGGGGAACCCCCTAATATAAAATGAAGCAGAAGATAATGAGATGAGATGAAATTTAATTGGTGGTTTGTTTTAATTTATTCGGCTGAAACACTTTTTTTTTTATAAATTTTTTTTTTTTTTTTAAATGACCGAATTGTTTCAGTTCCCGAATATTTGGTGCCTCTCTCACTGAAACATCACACGACTAAAAACCGGACTCCACCTGCAGCGCCAAATCCAACAGCTCCTTCGACACGTTCTGATTGGCTCCCTCCAAATTACGAACAAGGTCGCCGGCGAATGAGGTGTCCTTGTTGGTGAGCAGCGTATAGGCCACACCCTTTTCTCCGGCTCGACCCGTTCGGCCGATGCGGTGCGTGTGCGTGTCGATGTCTCGAGCGACATCGTAGTTCACTACGGTCCGGATCGAGGGGATGTCCAATCCACGAGCTGCCATCAGAAAAAATAACACGGTATGTTAATGAGGCTTAATTAACTTATAATCTGCATAATCTCACTAAACAACATTTATATCAGGATATCAGATAAAAAAAATTATCCATTCATCATTCATTATCTTCCGCTTTATCCTCCTATTAGGGTCGCGGGGGGGGGGGTTCCCCATGCCCATCCAGGGAGAAGCGTTTCGGGCGCTGGGCAGATACACCCAGGACAGGACGCCAATCTATCACTGGACACACACTCACTCACACAGACACACTATATGGGGCAATTTGGAGAACTCAATTGACTTGATCCATGATTTTTGGACTGTGGGAGGAAACCGGAGAACCCGGAGGAAACCCACACGGACGCGGAGAGAACATGGAAACTCCACCCAGATGGGGATTCGAACCGGGAACCCCTAGTGCTGAGAGGAGAACATGCTAAACCACTAAGCCACCGTGCCACTGTACTTTCCATTCATTATCTTCTGCTTTATCCTGTATTAGGGTCGTGGGGCGGTGGGGGGGTGTTCCCCATGCCCATCCAGGGGAGAACGTTTCGGGCGCTGGGCAGATACACCCAGGACAGGGCGCCAATCTATCACTGGACACACACTCACTCACACACACACACTCTATATGGGGCAATTTGGAGAACTCAATTGACTTGATCCATGATTTTTGGACTGTGGGAGGAAACCGGAGAGACCGGAGAGACCGGAGGAAACCCACGCGGACACGGGGAGAACATGGAAACTCCCAGATACGGGATCCCTAGTGCTGAGAGGAGAACATGCTAAACCACTAAGCCACCGTGCCACTGTACTTTCCATTCATTATCTTCTGCTTTATCCTGTATTAGGGTCGTGGGGCGGTGGGGGGGGTGTTCCCCATGCCCATCCAGGGGAGAACGTTTCGGGCGCTGGGCAGATACACCCAGGACAGGACGCCAATCTATCGCTGGGCACACACTCACTCACACAGACACACTCTATATGGGGCAATTTGGAGAACTCAATTGACTTGATCCATGATTTTTGGACTGTGGGAGGAAACCGGAGAACCTGGAGGAAACCCACGCGGACACGGGGAGAACATGGAAACTCCACCCAGATTGGGATTCGAACCTCTGAGAGGAGAACATGCCAAACCACTAAGCCACCGTGCCGCCCGGATTAGTAAAATTAATAATACAGAAATTGCAACCCCTCATTTGTTACCCTAATAATAATAAATAAGTAATTAATGTTTCAGTTTTATTAGTTTTGGGGACGAGGAGCATCATAACTTCTTAATTACTTAATTAATACTAATTACTGTTCCACCCCCACTGCTTTCCCCCATGTGTTCTCCTTTGTCGTTATTATTAAATCCTGTATTAAAACAACTAAGATTTAATAAAGGCGGTCAGTCAGGCTCAATCTGCTTACCGGCAACATCGGTGGCCACGAGGACAGGCAGACTTTTCTTTTTGAAGTCACTGATGACCTTGTTCCTCTCACTCTGGTCCATGTCTCCATGCAGGAGGCCCAGGCTGTAGCCCTCCTGCTGCAGGTTGGTGGCCAGCTCCTCCGAGTTCGCCTTTTTAGTCACGAAGATGAGCACGGAGCCGGAGGACGTAAACTCCACCAGCCTGCGAGTGAGCCACGACCACTTATCTGAGCCGGCGGGCAGAATCTCCACCAGCTGGGTCACGTCTTCGTTGGCCTAAAACGAAGAGAAAACAGTGAGATGCGTCACCAAGTCAGCAGAGGGGCTTTTTTAAAAAAATAAAAAAAGCTGTAAGAAATAATAATAACAAAAAACATGGAGGTTAAGTAGAATCAGCGAGTGTATGGAAGTGCAGATACAGGAGAATTGTGGTTAACAGGGAGAACAAACAAATCGGCCGCACCTCTCCGATGTCGCCCTGCACCACGCGGATCGGATCGATGAGAATGTCGCGCGCCAGCTTCTCGATTTTTCGCCTGAAGGTTGCGCTGAAGAGCAGAGCTGAGAAAAGAAACAGGAATGTGAATGTGGCAGGAAATGACATCGCATCATTTAAAATTTATACCTACCATTAACACATTGACTATTAATACATCATCATCATCAATAAAAGTGCTTTGAACTCCATAAAAAGTGGTCACATTACCCCCCCTCCCCAAAAAAAGGGCATCCATCCATTATCTTCCGCTTTATCCTGGGTCCCATGCCCATCCAGGGGAGAACGTTTCGGGCGCTGGGCAGATACACCCAGGACAGGACACCAATCTATCACTGGGCACACACACACTCACACAGACACACTCTATATGGGGCAATTTGAAGAATTCAATTGACCGTGATCCATGTTTTTGGACTGTGAGAGGAAACCCACGCAGACACGGGGAGAACATGGAAACTCCACCCAGATGGGGATTCGAACTGGGAATCCCTAGCACTAAGAGGAGAACATGCTAAACCATTAAGCCACCGTGCCACAAAAATGGGCATATATATAAATAAAATACGGCCGTTCTGTACGAGTGGGTTACAGTGACCTCATTTTCTTTTACCTGTTAATTACTGGTGTTCATTCTGGTGATTTGGGGGGTGTGGTACCTCAGTGATCAGGCTATCAATTGGATTATCAATGTTCTGGGTTCAATGTGGTTCCTTAAGCATGGCCCATAACCCTCATTGCGCCGGGGGAGGGGGGGGGGTTCTGACCCCAACCATTACAAATACAAGAACAAATAATAACTGTTTTTTAAATCATGACTTCGGAATTTTCAATTTTGTGTAATTTTGAATACAATATCCATCCATCCATTATCTTCCGCTTTATCCTCTACTAGGGTTGCGGGGGGGGGGGGGGGCGTGTTCCCCATGCCCATCCACACACACTCTATATGGGGCAATTTGGAGAACTCAATTGACCTTGATCCATGTTTTTGGACTGTGGGAGGAAACCGGAGAACCCGGAGGAAACCCACGCGGACACGGGGAGAACATGGAAACTCGAACTGGGATTCGAACCGGGAATCCCTAACGCCGAGAGGAGAACATTATACATTCATTCATACATTATCTTCCGCTTTTATCCTCTATTAGGGTTGCGGTGGGGTTCCCCATGCCCATCCAGGGGAGAACGTCTCGGGCGCTGGGCAGATACACCCAGGACAGGGCGCCAACCTATCGCTGGGCACACACTCACTCAGACAGACACACTCTACATGGGGCAATTTGGAGAACTCAATTGACTTGTTCCATGTTTTTGGACTGTGGGAGAAAACCGGAAAACCCGGAGGAAACCCACGCGGACACGGGGCGAACATGGAAATTCGAACTGGGATTCGAACGGGAACCCCTAGTGCCGAGAGGAGAACATTATACATGATCTACAAAATATTCTGAAGGTATATTACGCACAAAGCAAATTGAAATACAAACTAGATTAAATGCCCCAGAAATCAGCAGCATGAGTCGGTAATTGGAATTCTGAGCGGCAGGGAGAGAGGTACACGAGCATCACTTACTCTGTCTGTCGGGTCGGACGTGGCTCGCAATGGATCTCACCTGGTACTCTGTTTGGAAACACAAAAAAAAACGATAGTCCATGTTCTTTGTCTTCACCCTGAAGGTAATAGAGTTGTGGAATGAAGGCTGGACTCACCGAAGCCCATATCAAACATGCGGTCAGCCTCGTCAAACACCAGGTAAGACACACGCTGCAGTGACGTCGCCTTCTTCTTCACATGATCGATCAGACGGCCCTGACGGCAGCACATTAAAAGTGCGATCATTAAACCAATTACATCCTTATTTTCTTAAACGGCGCCAAATAAAAGTTCAGGACACGCCCCCTTCCTGCTCCATTTTCTTCACTTATATAAAAGATGGACTTTGTAGTTCTACAATTCCAGATTGTAGTCCATCTGTGTTCGTTGTTGTTGTTCGTCCCCTGTTGGTTCTCAGGAGCATCACAGAACAGGTATCATTTGGGTGGTGGATTGTTTATGGTCAGTTCTGCAGTGACGCTGATGTGGTGAGGGGGGTTTTACCTCAGTGACACTGCTGGGATAGGAATAATGGCCCCCACCTAATAACCCCTGCTCTGTGGTGGTACTATTGGGGTTCTGACCATTAGAGAACAGCGTAAAGGGGACGTACACTGTCTGTACAACACCAACAGATGGACTACAGTCTGAAATTTTGAGGTGTGACCGGCTTCCTGGAGATCTTCATCCATGGCTCTGCTGATGAATACTGGATGGAACCTGAATATTAACAGGACTGGCGGTCCTGCAGGACGCCCCCTAATGGACTCGCATATAGTTTTCCAGTTGTTAGAGTTTTTCCATTTGTTAAATATCTCTACATTAGTGTCCTACACTGTTGTTGTTGCCTGGCCTAGTTTTTACTAGGGGTGTATTCAACTAAAGATTTTCATAGTCGAACCTGACTTGAACTTGAATTCTAGAACTGAGAACATGGAGGACCAGTCAAACTTTTGGCATTACGATATTTTTTTAACCCAAAGAGTCCCACAAATTTACAACGGGTGCCTCCCTCCTGATTAAAAAACAGCATGCACAGCTCACCGGCGTGCACACGACGATCTCGGCGCCGTCCTGCAGAGCTTTGGCCTGCTCCCACATGCTCCCGCCGCCGTACACAGCCACGGAGCGCAAACCGTAAGCCTTTCCAAAGCGCTTGCACTCTGTGTGGATCTAGAAACCCAAATGCAACCAGTCAAGTCCCACAAAAACACACACACACACACAATTCCATGTCTTTAAAGGTCCTCGTCTGACCTGCTGGCAGAGCTCTCTGGTGGGGCAGACAACCACAGCAATGGGCCCCTCGCCTTGCTCCAGCTCTTTCTGGTCCATGATGTGCACCAACATCGGCCAGATGAAGGCGGCCGTCTTGCCGCTGCCGGTTTTGGCAATGCCGATCATGTCTCTGCCGCTCAGGGCTATGGGGACACCCTGAAACAGAGAGCCAGGGTTAAACAGAGATGAGCGTTTTTATTAGGGGTGTATTCAACTAAGGATTTTCATAGTCGAACCTGATTCGTCAGATAGTCGACTGATAGTCGAATCAGTTAAAATTTCACCACAAGATGGCGCTATAAGCGTAGTTTTTAAAAAAAGTTTTTTTTTTATATTTGACTTGTTTTTCTAACAAAGGAAAACCGTTTTTTTTGTTTTTGTTTTTTCTTTTTTTTCTTCTAGAAATTAGGATGATTTTATTTTACAAAAGGCTATATATATAATGAAAATAAAGACATTTCATGTAAAAACTAATGCTTAGCAGCAGCCATGGGCACCCCCATGTGGTCAAAATGGTACATTCGACTATGAGGTTCATAGTCGACTACGGTTCTCCGAATCGAATCGTCGAATCAGTGAATATTGCAGCTCACCCCTAGTTTTTACACAACAAATATAAAAACAGGGCAGAGTAATTTAAGGACCAGTGGTTTGGCATCTGAAAACCAAACCACGCCCTCATTTCCTTATTAAATCATTAAAAAAAAAGTACAAACTCACAGGAAAAATAGCACAATGAAACTCACCTGGCACTGAATGGGTGTGGGCTGCGTGTATTCGGATTTGCGGATCTGTGCCATAAGCTGCTCGTCAAATCCGAAGTGGGCAAAACTGGTGCAGGGTTTAGGAGGCGCCGCGCCCGACACCTGTCCAACAAAACCACGGACATTTGCATATTTTAAAGACGGATCACAGAACAGCATGAAAACCATCCCACAGCAAATCAAACAGCCCCGAATTTCTGTTTCTCTCTCTTTGTTAAATCAATTATATTTCATAGGGGACGGCACGGTGGCTTAGTAGTTTAGCATGTTCTCCTCTCAGCGCTAGGGATTCCCGGTTCGAATCCCAATCTGGGTGGAGTTTCCATGTCCTCCCCATGTCTGCGTGGGTTTCCTCCGGGTTCTCCGGTTTCCTCCCACAGTCCAAAAACATGGATCAAGGTCAATTGAGGATGAAGTGGAAGATAATGGATGGATGGATATTACATAGATGTGTGTGTGTGTGTGTGTGTGTGTGTGTACTAACCCTCAGGTTAAGTTTGTTCCGCAGTTCCACCACTTGTGCTCCGGTCAAACTGTGAAGCTCTTCATGCTCATCGTAGAAGTTCTTCTCAAAAGGAGGGTAATCGATCTACAAAATACAACAATAATAATAATAATAAAAAAAAAGAAAATTAAATGAAAACTCTAAACATTTTCATAGTTCTCATCTAAACCCATATCTGTTCTGTATCTGTACCTCGGAGTGGTCAATCGGAGGCAGTGGCAGAATGATCTTTTTGGTGGTGGAAGGAATGGGGTTCCCATCGCTGTCGTACTCAACGTTCTCCTCCTCCTCCTCCTGGATCAGGCCCGCTGTCGGGTTCTCCGCCATGTAACGGAAATAGGCCTCCTGCACGCAACACAAAGGGGAACGTCACGCAGGAAATCGGGGCGTTCGGGGCCAAGCCACAGTTTCATAAGGACTACAGATCTGTGCTTCTGAGTTCTGAATGAGGAAAGTTCTAAAGATCTGTTTCATTAGCACCTCTAAACCCAAACCCGCTGGAGACTAGGAAACCAGCGGGAACACGATGCTGCAAGCTCCTCATTAAAGCTAATTCCACAGAACCCTGCTTCTCTGGAGAGCAACTTCAGTCCTGCAGAAACCGCAGGAACCGGACTGGATCAAACTACGGTGAAGGGGTCTGGCTTGAGGCCCCACACTGGCAATTTGGTGGACTTGGGGATCAACGTCAACCCTTCAGATTGCCAGGTCAAAACACTGACCATGGTCACCATCCCTGAAAAGATCAGCCACGGAGTAAAACATAATAATAATGAACACAATACTATCCACAGAAATAAAACACGCGGTCATGACATCCACAGAAGATCCAGGGGATCAGGATCAGTCCTAATGTTTTATATAATATCTGAGACGTTTCGCTCACCCCCCCAAATAACCAAAACTGTTAAACCTGGAGATCAAAGGGAAGAACAAAGCAAACTAAATAAATGCTTAAAGCAGTTCTTGAAGGAGAGTAAAGCTGAGAAAGTTCAGGAGGATCACTCACTTGTTCATCTTCCTCTTCAATGTCATCACGAATACCCCTGGAAGAAAGAAGCGGAGAAAAAAAAACTTCCCTGCGACTCAATCACCCACAAAAGCCCTCAAAGTTACCCCCCCAGCACGCCTCCTACAGTCACAGCCCATAATGCACTTACACACACACATTTATTTATTCATTCATTAACACACACACACACATTCACTCAAACGCACATTTAAACACATTTATTAATCCACTCACTCACTCACACACACACACTCACTCGTTCATACACACACGAGCATGTGTGCGCGCACACACACACACGCTAAAACGAACAAACACACGCATTTGTAAACATGCAGGAATGCACACATATGTACACAAACACACACATACGCACACACACAAAAAAAAAAACCACATGCGTATGCACACAAACACACACGTACGTAAACAAAAACACTTCTTAAACAAACTCACACGTACGTAAACAAAAACACACACGTAAACAAAAACACACGTACGTACACAAAAACACACTTCTTAAACAAACACACACGTACGTAAACAAACACACACGTACGTACACAAACACACACGTACGTACACAAACACACACGTACGAAACCAAACACACACGTACGAAACCAAACACACACGTACGAAACCAAACACACACGTACGAAACCAAAAACACACGTACGTAAACAAACACACACGTACGTAAAAAAACACACACGTACGTACACAAACACACACGTACGTACACAAACACACATACGTAAACAAACACACACGTACGTAAACAAACACACGACCATACACAAACACACACGTACGTAAACAAAAACACACATATGTAAACAAACACACACATACGTAAACAAACACACGACCATACACAAACACACACGTACGTAAACAAACACACACGTACGTAAACAAACACACACGTACGTACACAAACACACACGTACGTACACAAACACACACGTACGTACACAAACACACACGTACGTACACAAACACACATAAACAAACACATACGTAAACACGACCAAACACACACGTACGTATGTAAACAAACACACACATACGTAAACATACACACAACACACACACGTACGTAAACAAAAAACACACACGTATGTAAACAAACACACACATACGTAAACAAACACACGACCATACGTAAACAAAAACACACATATGTAAACAAACACACACGTACGTAAACAAACACACGACCATACACAAACACACACGTACGTAAACAAAAACACACGTACGTAAACAAACACACGACCATACACAAACACACACGTACGTAAACAAACACACGACCATACACAAACACACACGTACGTAAACAAAAACACACATATGTAAACAAACACACACGTACGTAAACAAACACACGACCATACACAAACACACACGTACGTAAACAAAAACACACATATGTAAACAAACACACACGTACGTAAACAAACACACGACCATACACAAACACACGTACGTAAACAAACACACACGTACGTAAACAAACACACGACCATACACAAACACACATGTACGTAACCAAACACACACGTACGCACACAACAAACACACATATGTATGTAAACAAACACACACGTACGTAAACAAACACACACGTACGTAAACAAACACACACGTACGTAAACAAACACACAAGTGCGTAAACAAACACACACGTACGTAAACAAACACACACGTACGTAAACAAACACACAAGTGCGTAAACAAACACACACGTACATACACAAACACACCTATGTATGTAAACAAACACACCTATGTATGTAAACAAACACACCTACATACACAAAACCACAAGTACGTAAACAAACACACGTACATACACAAACACACGTACATACACAAACACACGTACGTAAACAAAAACACACGTACGTAAACAAACACACACACGTACGTAAACAAACACACACATATGCACACAAACACACACGTATGTAAACAAACACACGTAAGTACACAAAAACACACACACACACACACACACCCTCTCATTCCCATCAGCGCAGTTCTGTTCACATCCCGTCATCATATCTCTCACATAAAGCGTCCGCCGCTCTGAGAACTCTTACTTGCTCAGCTTTTTCTCCTTGTCCTCCAGCTTCTTCATGTCTTTGGCCGCCTGATCCTGGTTGAGGGACGACAGCGCCTCAGTTAGGTCAGTCCTCAGGGCTGCGGCTGCTTAACATCCCAGCCGCTCGTGTTCTTACCTCCACCTCAGCCATGAAAGCATCCAGCGGGTCGTCGTCACTCTCCGACCCGTTTCCATCGTCGCCTCCTCCTCCTCCTCCCCGAGGCTGCATTTGCTGTCTGGTGGGAGAGTTCTCGGCTGGGATGTAAGGCAGGTCGGCGTTGCCCGATTCCTCCTCATCATCCTCGAAATATCTTGAGGAGGGTACAAAAAAATAATAATAAAACCTGCTCTAACCTAGATCAGCAGAAAACGCTTGGCAGAGACGGCAACGTCGGATCACTCACGCGTTTTCCTCGTCGAAGTTGGCACGCTTGGTGCCGATCTTGTAGAAGGCGGGGAGCTGCTGGTTTTTCCCATAGCTGCCTGCCGGTGCCCCGAATGCGCTGTGAGACTGCTGCGTCACCCGGGGCTCCTCTTTCTTACCCCCGGAGAGGGCAAAACCTCCAAAGCCAAACCCTCGCTTCCCCGCCGGACCACCTTTGTTCCAATTCATGCTGAATGTCTAAATAATGTGGACAGAATAAAAATGAAACTATAAATAAACAACATTGAAACTGTAATGGGGTGTCATTTGGGTGGTGGATTGTTTATTGTCAATTCTCAAGTGCAACTGATGCAGTGAGGGGGTTTTAGTGCAGCAGTGCTGCTGGAGTTTCATTTCTCCACCTCAGTGGCACCTTGAATGCATGTTTTTGGGGGGGGGGGGGGTTCCCCATGCCCATCCAGGGGAGAACGACTCGGGCGCTGGGCAGATACACCCAGGACAGGGCGCCAATCTATCACTGGGCACACACTCACTCGCTCACACATACACACTCTATATGGGGCAATTTGGAGAACTCAATTGACCTTGATCCATGTTTTTTGGACTGTGGGAGGAAACCGGAGAACACGGAGGAAACACGGGACACGGGGAGGACATGGAAACTCCACCCAGATGGGGATTCGAACCGGGAATCCCTAGTGCTGAGCGGAGAACATGCTAAACCACTAAGCCACCGTGCCGCCCCACACAGACACACTCTATATGGGGCATTTTGGAGAACTCAATTGGCCTTGATCCATGTTTTTGGACTATACGAGGAACCCAGAGGAAACCCACGCGGACACGGGGAGAACATGGAAACTCCACCCAGATGGGGATTCGAACCGGGAATCCCTAGCGCTGAGAGGAGAACATGCTAAACCACTAAACCACCGTGCAGCCCCACACAGACAGACTCTATATGGGGCAATTTGGAGAACTCGATTGACTTGATCCATGTTTTTGGACTGTGGGAGGAAACCAGAGAACACGGAGAAAACCCCCGCGGACAACGTGTAAAACTGCACCCAGATTTGGGATTCGAACCGGGAATCCCCAGCGCTGAGCGGAGAACATGCTAAACCACTAAACCACCGTGCGGCCCCACACAGACACACTCTATATGGGGCAATTTAGAGAATTGAATTGACCTTGATCCATGTTATTTTTGGACTGTGGGAGGAAACCCACGCGGACAACATGGAAAACTCCACCCAGATTTGGCATTCCAACCGGGAATCCCCTAGCGCCGAGAGGAGAACATGCTAAACCACTAAGCCGCCGCATTAAACGCACCCAGCGGATTTGAATCGTCGTTGTCCGGGACACCGTTAGCACGGCCGCCTGCGAAACCCATACGTTTCTAACGCGACTGTACGGAACACGGTGACCTTTCGTGGCGTCTGTCGCGTGAACGTTCGAACCTCAGCGCAGACCGCGCGCTCGGAACGGCGTCTTCTGAAGGAGCCGACATGTTTGTTTCTGCCCCGTTTCTGAGTTTAATCAGACATGTTTGTTTCTGAGTTTAATCAACGAATCCGTTCGAGCTTCGGCTCTCTGCTAACAGCTTAGCGCACGCTAACGGCGGAACGGACGCGCTCGCGCGCAGGGCGTTCTCCACGCCGTTATTAGCGTCCTGTGAGGGTTCTGGGAGGGTTCTCTGGGTTCTGTGGGGGGTTCTGTGAGGAACGCGGTGAGCAGCGGATCTTTACCTGAACTCGACTCGCAGAGGAAAACAGAACGCAGCGGGAACCGTCTGCTCGTCTGCACTGCGCGCCACGTCATCACGCATCGACCGACGACGCAGCAACCGAGCGACACATTCTGTGTATTTACTTCTGTCTATGGGGGGGGGGCTTAATGGTTTGGCATGTTCTCCTCTCAGCGCTAGGGGATTCCCCGGTTCCAATCCCCATCTGGGTGGAGTTTACATGCTCTGCCCGTGTCCGCGTGGGTCTCCTCCCACAGTCAAAAAAACATGGATCAAGGTCAAGTGAGTTCCCCAAATTGCCCCATATAGAGTGTGTGTGTGTGTATGTGTGTGAGTGAGTGTGTGCCCAGTGATAGATTGCCCCCCTGTCCTGGGTGTATCTGCACAGCGCCCGAAACGTTCTCCCCTGGATGGGCATGGGGAACCCCCCCCCACGACCCCAATAGAGGATAAAGCGGAAGATGATGGATGGATGAACTCGGTGATGGCGGCAAGGTGGCTTAGTGGTTTAGCATGTTCTCCTCTCAGCACTGGGGATTCCCGGTTCGAATCTCAGTCTGGGTGTAGTTTCCATGTCCTCCCCGTGTCCCCGTGGGTTTCCTCCGGGTTCTCCGGTTTCCTCCCAGATTCCAAAAGCATGGATCAAGGTCAATTGAATTCTCCAAATTGCCCCATATAGAGTGTGTCTGTGTGAGTGAGTGTGTGCCCAGTGATAGATTGCCCCGCCTGTCCTGAAACGTTCTCATCACCCAGATTTGCAGAGAATGTTACATTGAAATGATTGGTAAATATATTTTTTTTCAATTGTTAAAACGAGGGTGGCACGGTGGCTTAGTGGTTTAGCATGTTCTCCTCTCAGCGCTAGGGATTCCCGGTTCGAATCCCCATCTGGGTGGAGTTTCCATGTTCTCCCCGTGTCCGCGTGGGTTTCCTCCGGGTTCTCCGGTTTCCTCCCACAGTCCAAAAACATGGAACAAGTCAACTGAATACTCTAAATTGCCCCATACAGAGTGTGTGTGTGTGAGTGAGTGTGTGTCTAGTGATGGATTGGCGTCCTGTCCTGGGTCTATCTGCCCAGCGCCCGAGACGTTCTCCCCTGGATGGGCATGAGGAACCCCCCCCCCCCCCTCGACCCTAATAGAGGATAAAGTGAAAGATAATGAATGAATAAATTGTTAAAACTCAAATAGATAAAGAGAGCCTGACGGAGCGGAGCACGGAGTGAACTCTAAATAAACGCAGTAACATTTTAAAGGTCTTTATTGTCATTCTCCCAGAATGTAACCTGAAACGCTCCATGTACAGACAATTAAAAATACATAGAAACACTGTGAGGACATTCATACACGGCCGTGAGTCCGTCAGAGCTATATGTGGGTAGCTTGGGCCCGTGACGGCCGATCAGACAGATGGGAGTTGAGCTGCTGCTGGACTGAAATCACGACGACGTCAAACCAGCGGACGGAGCCGAAATCTCCACCTGGTTTTAAATTGTTTGCCTTTTTGCTCTTCGTCATGCTGAACTTTCATTAAAAAGGATAAAGGTGGTTCACCACACCCTCCTGACCTTTCGTCTTTGGGGTGATGGTGGTGGTTCACCACACCCTCCTGACCTTTCATCTTTGGGGTGGTGGTGGTGGTTCACCACACCCTCCTGACCTTTCGTCTTTGGGGTGATGGTGGTGGTTCATCACACCCTCCTGACCTTTCGTCTTTGGGTGTTGTGATGGTGGTGGTTCACCACACCCTCCTGACCTTTCGTTTTTGAGATGTTTTGATGGTGGTGGTTCACCACACCTTCCCGACCTTTCGTCTTTGGGGTGATGGTGGTGGTTCACCACACCCTCCTGACTTTTCGTCTTTGGGGTGTTGTGATGGTGGTGGTTCATCACACCCTCCTGACCTTTCGTCTTTGGGGCGTTGTGATGGCGGTGGTTCACCAGACCCTCCCGACCTTTCTTCTTTGGGGCACTGTGATGGTGGTGGTTCACCACACCCTCCCGACCTCTCGTTTTTGAGATGTTTTGATGTTGGTGGTTCATCACACCCTCCCGACCTTTCGTCTTTGGGGCGTTGTGATGGTGGTGGTTCACCACACCCTCCTGACTTTTCGTCTTTGGGGTGTTGTGATGGTGGTGGTTCATCACACCCTCCTGACCTTTCGTCTTTGGGGCGTTGTGATGGCGGTGGTTCACCAGACCCTCCCGACCTTTCTTCTTTGGGGCACTGTGATGGTGGTGGTTCACCACACCCTCCCGACCTTTCGTCTTTGGGGTGTTTTGATGGTGGTGGTTCACCACACCCTCCCGACCTTTCGTCTTTGGGGTGTTTTGATGGTGGTGGTTCACCACACCCTCCCGACCTTTCGTCTTTGGGCCGTTGTGATGGCGGTGGTTCACCACACCCTCCTGACCTTTCGTCTTTGGGGCGTTGTGATGGTGGTGGTTCACCACACCCTCCTAACCTTTCGTCTTTGAGGTGTTGTGATGATGGTGGTTCACCACACCCTCCTGACCTTTCGTCTTTGGGGTGTTTTGATGGTGGTGGTTCACCACACCCTCCTGACCTTTCGTCTTTGGGGCGTTGTGATGGTGGTGGTTCACCACACCCTCCTGACCTTTCGTCTTTGGGGCGTTGTGATGGTGGTGGTTCACCACACCCTCCTGACCGTTCGTTTTTGAGACGTTGTGATGGTGGTGGTGTGAGGCAGTGTGCGTACCATTTTCCCAGCCACTCACAGATCACTTCCACTGGTGTGCGTCAACCTGCACTGTGAGTTAAACCTGGTGTGTATAGTGAGATTAAGGTGTGATGGCCATGTGGCTTCGCCTCCTGTAAACAGAGCCCAGCGCTCAGGACGATTAAACATTCAGCATGTGTCAGTGATGTTGAAACGACGATCAAACGTAACCGTAAGGTGACCCTGCGCTGAAGCGAGCGCCGCGGCACTAAAGGCGTGCACGGCCGTTTTGCACATGCAACGCAGCGCGAAGAAAACCAACCAATCGAAATGCTAGAATGGACTATCTACAGCGACATCGAAGAAAACGGAACCGCAGTTTTTTTTGCTTACGGTAAGATCTCGCCAAAACGTCGTCACATGTGGGACAAAAAAAAAAAAAAAATGATGAAAAACTTCTCGTGATGCGTAAGAAAGTTCTTCAAAGCCCGCTTCATTTTAAAAAACACCCTCACACCCGTCTGCACACCCATGCATCCCACACACGCTTCCTCTTCACGGAACAAAGGTCTATAGAAAGAAAAGGGCCCTCTGTTCCGTTTCTAAAAAACACACACTCTCGGTTCTGCGGTCAGGGTCAGAAGTCCCAGTCGTCCACGTCCAGGCGGCCGAGGCCAGATTCCAGGCTGGCCAGGGCGGAGGGGGGATCCTGAGGCTGGACGGGCTCGAAGGTGCTGAGGGGTGAGATGGGAAGCAAAAGCTCAGGGAGAGCCTCACACGGGCGCCGGCGGATCTGAACGGAAAACAAACGGCGAGACTCGCGTTAGAACATCAACGAGATTAAACCTTAATACTACAGATTAAGGTGGTGGATTCGTCCGGCCTCCGCCTCTCGGAGATGGGCGGAGTTGCCGTGCTTGCCCCGTGTCCTCGTGGGTTTCCTCCGGGTTCTCCGCTTTTCTCCCACAGTCCAAAAACATGGATCAAGTCAATTGAATTTTCCAAATTGCCCCATATAGAGTGTGTCTGTGTGAGTGAGTGTGTGTCCAGTGATAGATTGGCGTCCTGCCCTGGGTCTATCTGCCCAGCGCCCGAAACGTTCTCCCCTGGATGGGCGGGGGGAACCCCCCTCGCTTCAGAACATTAACGAGATTAAAACAGACACGGTACGAGAATAAACCTTAATACTACAGATTAAGGTGGTGGATTTGTCCGGCCTCAGCCTCTCAGAGATGGGCGGAGTTGCCGTGTTTGCCCGTGTCCGTGTGGGTTTTCCTCCGGATTCTCTGGTCACCTCCCACACTCGGAAAACATCGATTCAAGGTGAATTGGCTGCTCTAAACACGGTGGCTTAGTGGTTGGCATGTTCTCCTCTCAGCGCTGGGGATTCCCAGTTCGAATCCCAATCTGGGTGGAGTTTGCATGTTCTCCCCGTGTCCGCGTGGGTTTCCTCCGGGTTCTCCGGTTTCCTCCCATAGTCCAAAAACATGGATTAAGTCAATCGAGCTCTCCAAATTGCCCCATATAGAGTGTGTCTGTGTGCGTGAGTGTGTGCCCAGCGATAGATTGGTGTCCTGTCCTGGGTGTATCTGCCCAGCGCCCGAAACGTTCTCCCCTGGATGGGCATGGGGAACCCCCCCCCGAAAAAACGGTGAGAATCGCTTTAGAACATTAACGAGATTAAAACAGACACAGTACGAGAACAAACTTTAAGACAACAGTTTAAGGTGGTGGATTTGATCGGCCTCCGCCTCTCAGAGATGGGTGGAGTTTCCATGTTCTCCCCGCGTCCGCGTGGGTTTCCTCCGGGTTCTCCGGTTTCCTCCCACAGTCCAAAAACATGGATCAAGGTCAATTCAATGCTCCAAATTGCCCCATATAGAGTGTGTGTGTGAGTGAGTGTGTGCCCAGTGATAGATTGGCGTCCTGTCCTGGGTGTATCTGCCCAGCGCCCGAAACGTTCTCCCCTGGCTGGGGATGGGGAACCCCCCCGCGACCCTAATAGAGGATAAAGCGGAAGATAATGGATGGATGGACTTACTTGCTTGAAGAACGAGTGACCGATCAGACTGGTGGCTGAAGGCCTGTGGAAGAAGCAGAAGGTCAGGCGGCTCCTTTACTGACCGGCGACGTTACAAACGAATCAAAGCCGATGGACTACAATCTGTAAATGTAAAACTACAAAGTCCATCTCTATGGCGAGTGGAGGACATAAACAACAAAGCAAGAGAAGTGTCCAAACGTCTGATGGGTGCTGCTTTCACCGTTTCTCCGGGTCCCGTTGCAGGCAGAGCTCCACGAAGTTGTGGAAATGCGGGCTGAAGGTTCTGCTGTAGGGGTTGGGTTCGCCGTTAGGGTGCCGCGCGCCCCCCGTGCTGGGACCCTCACAGATTCCAGAGTCGGCCCCCGAGCGTGAGGGTTTCATACTGCTGAGCTCCTCGGCGGGGATGGTGGTGCTGTCCAGCAGACACGGCACTGTGCCATTCAGCTTCTCCAGCAGCATCTGACACACGGAGCAAAGCGAGCACTTCACCTTTAATCTAATAACGCATGGCTTCATGCCAATGTTTGATCTCCGGGTTACAAACAGTACAACGGCGGCGCATTTTAATGCAGTTACCATGGAATTAATAAACGTTAAGACACTGGAAATAATGTAGGTTTGATCATGAATCTGCAAAAAATCGGGGTTATGGGGCCTATCCCAGTGCTCATGGGTTTAGAGACGGGTAAACATCTGGACAGGTTGCCAGCCCTTCACAGAGCACCGATGATTTTCATTTGGGGCGGCACAGTGGTTTAGCATGTTCTCCTCTCAGCGCTGGGGATTCCCGGTTGGAATCCCGATCTGGGTGGAGTCTCCATGTTCTCCCCGTGTCCGCGTGGGTTTCCTCCGGGTTCTCCCACAGTCCAAAAACATGGATCAAGGTCAATTGAATTCTCAATTGCCCCATATAGAGTGTGTCTGTGTGAGTGAGTGTGTGTCCAGTGATAGATTGGCACCCTGTCCTGGGTGTATCTGCCCAGCGCCTGAGACGTTCTCCCCTGGATGGGCATGGGGAACCCCCCCCCCCCGCGTCCCTAATAGAGGATAAAGCAGAAGATAATAGATGGATGGATGATTTAATTTGCAGCTTTAGTATAAATTCTGTGCGGCACGGTGGCTTAGTGGTTTAGCATGTTCTCCTCTCAGCACTAGGGATTCCCAATTCGAATCCCAATCTGGGTGGAGTTTCCATGTCCTCCCTGTGGGTTTCCTCCTGGTTCTCCGGTTTCCTCCCACAATCCAAAAACGTGCATCAAGGTCAATTGAATTCTCAATTGCCCCATATAGAGTGTGTGTGTGAGTGAGTGTGTGCCCAGTGATAGATTGGCGTCCTGTCCTGGGTGTAATCTGCCCATTTGCAGCTTTAGTATAAATTCCAGGCGTCACGGTGGCTTAGTGGTTTAGCATGTTCTCCTCTCAGCACTAGGGATTCCCGGTTCGAATCCCGATCTGGGTGGAGTTTCCATGTCCTCCCCGTGTCCGCGTGGGTTTCCTCCGGGTTCTCCGGTTTCCTCCCACATTCCAAAAACGTGTATCAAGGTCAATTGAATTCTCCAAATTGCCCCATATAGAGTGTGTCTGTGTGAGTGTGTGTGTGTCCAGTGATAGATTGGCGTCCTGTCCTGGGTGTATCTGCCCAGTGCCCGAGACGTTCTCCCCTGGATGGGCATGGGGAACCCCCCCCGCGACCCTAATAGAGGATAAAGCAGAAGATAATGGATGGATGATTTCATTTGCAGCTTTGGTATAAATCCCGGTGTGGGTCGTCTACCTGGGTCGCAGGCATGTCTTTAAATGGCACGTGTCCGTTGGCCAGCTCACACGCGGTGATCCCCAGACTGTAGATGTCGGAGCGAAAGTCGTAACCCTGAAGATTCTGTTAAAAGGAAAGGCATCGAGTTCACGATTCATCTGCACGGGGTTTCAGCACCACAGAGTGTGTCGTAGAAATAATATATAAAAAAAAACCAGTTAGAAAATAAAACACTAGCACAGTGCATTAGTGCTTAGCATGTTCTCCTCTCGGCACTACGGATTCCCGGTTCGAATCCCAATCTGGGTGGAGTTTCCAACGTTCTCCCCGTGTCCGCGTGGGTTTCCTCCGGGTTCTCCGGTTTGCACCCACAGTCCAAAAACATGGCTCAAGGTCAATTGAGTTCTCCAAATTGCCCCATATAGATTTTGTGTGTGTGAGTGAGTGTGTGTCCAGTGATAGATTGGCGTCCTGTCCTGGGTCTATCTGCCCAGCGCCTGAAACGTTCTCCCCTGGATGGGCATGGGGAACCACCCCCTTCCCCCCACGAACCTAATAGAGGATAAAGTGGAAGATAATGAATGGATGGAACATCCTTCCAAAAAAAGGGCCCTGAATATTCTGCCGTTGACTCCTGATTGGATGGATGAGGCAACGTGAAGGTAAAAACAACCAACACGTCTTCCTCTGTATGTGGAGACTGATGATGATACCACCGGCACGGAGGACTGTCCACCACACAAATGAACCCTGCTCTGTCACCGTCACACTCACGCAAAGGTGAATTTATTACTGACGCAGCATGCAGACAGATGGACTGTAGTTTCTAAGGAGTGTAGAGTCAAGGAGTGTGTATCTAATAAAGTGGCCAGCTTTTTGAGTAACTTCCGTAAAGTGTGGGTCTCTTTCTGGCACCAACAATCATGCCAAACCCTTTAAGATCACACTTTAATCTGTTTAAACTGTCGATGAAACAGCCTGAAAATCTTCACATTATGTTTATGTGTGTGTGTGTGTGTGTGTGTGTGTGTGTGTGTACCTGCTGTAGAACCTCGGGGCTGAGCCAGGGCAACACTTTAACACTGTACTGGGGGAAATCGTGCACCACTCGCGCCCGCTGTCCATGGCGGATGAGACTGAAGATGCTCCTGAGGCCGGACAGATAAACCTGACCGTCTGCTGAGATCAAGATGTGACTCGCCTTCACACTCCTGCTCATTCACACACGATGCACACACACACACACACACACACACACACACACACACACGATGCACACACACACACACACACACACACACACACACACACATTAATTTTGGTTAAATTGAGCATTTTTTAAATTCTATTTTGCTAATTATAATTGGGGCGGCACGGTGGCTTAGTGGTTTGGCACGTTCTCCTCTCAGCGCTAGGGATTCCCGGTTCGAATCCCCATCTGGGTGGAGTTTCCATGTTCTCCCCGTGTCTGCGTGGGTTTCCTCCGGGTTCTCCGGTTTCCTCCCACAGTCCAAAAACATGGATCAAGGTGAATCGAATTCTCAAAAATTGCCCCATATAGAGTGTGTGTGTGAGTGAGTGTGTGCCCAGCGATGGATTGGCGCCCTGTCCTGGGTCTATCTGCCCAGCGCCTGAAACGTTCTCCCCTGGATGGGAATGGGGAACCCCACCGCGACCCTAATAGAGGATAAAGCGGGAGATAATGGATGAATGAATGAATGAATAATTATAATTGGATTTTGCTTATTAAAACAGACACGGTGTCTGTTAGGGGTGAGCTGCAATATTCGCTGATTCGACGATTCGATTCGGAGAACCGTAGTCGACTATGAACCTCATAGTCGAATGTACCATTTGACCACATGGGGGCGCCCATGGCTGCTGCTAAGCATTAGTTTTTACATGAAATGTCTTTGTTTTCGTAATATATATAGCCTTTTGTCAAATAAAACTCATTGAACTCAAATAAAAAACACTGAGTGTTTTAGGTTTTTCCTTTGAAGTGGAAAAAAGTCCAGAACGGGGATCCCAGTTACGGTGCTCTAGAAAAACAAGTAAAATATATATAAAAAAAAAAAAATCTTTTTTAAAAACCACGCTTATAGCGCCATCTTGTGTTGAAATTTTAACTGATTTGACTGTCAGTCGACTATAGGGAAAATCTGACGAATCAGATTCGACTATGAAAATCCTTAGTTGAAGACACCCCTATTGACGATAACATCAAACTGAAGGGAAAAGCCTGAATGAAGATGTAAATATTAACGTGTGTGTGTGTGTGTTGTGCAGGTTTTCCACACCTGTGCACATAACCCATATGATGAATATACTCCAGCGCACGCAGAACCCCAAACAGGATGTAAGCGATGGTTAACTCACTCAGACCGTCCGCGAAGTGAGTGCAGATTAAATCCCGAGCTGAACCTGGGGGGGGGGGGGGGGGAGAGGGGGGTCAGGATAATAATAAAACCTCCATGAAACAAAGTTCCTTCACATTCCTTCACTGACTGACAATAAAAAAGCAGATACAATTTGCAAACATGAATGAAACATGTGGGCGGCACGGTGGCTTAGTGGTTGGCATGTTCTCCTCTCAGTGCTGGGGATTCCCGGTTCGAATCTGGGTGGCATTTCCATGTTCTCCCCGTGTCCGTGTGGGTGTCCTCCGGGTTCTCCGGTTTCTTCCCACAGTCCAAAAACATGGATCAAGTCAACTGAGTTTTTTGAATTGCCCCATATAGAGTGTGTTTGTGTGAGTGAGTGTGTGTCGAGGAATAGATTAGCGCCCTGTCCTGGGTGTATCTGCCCAGCGCCCGAAACGTTCTCCCCTGGATGGGCATGGGGAACCCCCCCACGACCCTAGAAGAGGATAAAGATAACGGAAGATAACGGATGGATGGATGAATGAAAGGTGTAAGACTCAGGGTTTTATTACTATTATTATAGTAATTACAGGAAAAATGCCCCCCCGACCCCCATGTCCTGAGAGAACCACTGCTACGGAGAACAAAATGTGAGAATCTTTCTTACCGTAGGCCATGAAAGGTGTAATCACCCATAACTCGTTCTCTGAGATGAAGATGCTCCTGTATGGCAGGATGCTGGGATGATGAAAGAGTTTGGACACATGAAGCTCTTCCTTTATAAAGAGAAATTATAAATATTATTACGTTTATCAACGACTCCCAAACCAAATAATGAATCCCTTTATTTAGTGCATTCATAGAGAATTCAAAGATCAACTTTGATTGGTTGGTTGGGGTTTATTGTCATGTCCGCAACATATTGGCTACTTAACAGCGTGTACAGATATTGAATCTGAGAATCACAGATTAAGATCTTTTGTTTTATATGAAGGCTTTCTAGAACGTTTAAAAGTTTCTTCATATTTTTAAGCTCATAAAACCTTGTAGGGTTTTGTTTGAAGGTTGAGGGGTGTAGTTCACAACTGGCAGGCTGGATAAAGGTCAAGGAGTGAAGGCTTAATTCAGGCTTAAGTTAACGCTACACTAACATTTACAGTCCTAAATTTAATGCAGAGAAAAGGACAATCAGAAATATTAAACCCCCCAAAGATTTTAAGGATTTATCAATATAAGGTTTTTCAAATAGCAAGATTTTGCTTCGTAATGAGTTTAATTCATTCATTCATTCATCATCTTCCGCTTTATCCTATACCAGGGTCACAGGGGGGTTCCCTGTGCCCATCCAGGGGAGAACGTTTCGGGCGCTGGGAAGATACACCCAGGACAGGGCGCCAATCCATCGCTGGACACACACTCACTCACACAGACACACTCTATATGGGGCAATTTAGAGAACTTAATTGACTTGATCCATGTTTTTGGACTGTGGGAGGAAACCGGAGAACCCAGAGGAAACCCACACGGACACGGGGAGAACATGGAAACTCCACCCAGATGGGGATTCGAACCGGGAATCCCTAGCGCTGAGAGGAGAACATGCTAAACCACTAAGCCACCGTGCCGCCCATGAGATATGGATTAAACTGTTTAAATGAATGACCAGTTTTAACGATCATTGTTTTGCATCCGGGGCGGCACGGTGGCTCCCCATCTGGGTGGAGTTTCCATGTTCTCCCCGTGTCCGCGTGGGTTTCCTCCGGGTTCTCCGGTTTCCTCCCACAGTCCAAAAACATGGATCAAGTGAATTGAATTCTTTGAATTGCCCCATATAGAGTGTGGCTGTGTGTGTGAGTGTGTGCCCAGCGATGGATTGGCGCCCTGTCCTGGGTGTATCTGCCCAGCGCCCGAAACGTTCTCCCCTGGATGGGCACCCCCCACGACCCTAATAGAGGATAAAGCGGGAGATAATGAATGAATGAATGAATACATATCTCAGATCTGTCAATCCAGCACTGGGACAGCCAATGAGGGGGCAGCACAGGTTGCGATGGAAATGTCTCTGAGAAGTGTTTTAAACCGAGCCTGGATTAGAGTGTTTAAGTTTAAGCTCCCTCTCACCTGAAGGTAGTTGACCATGTCGTTGGTGCAGGATTCCAGGTTGATCCGTCGGATGGCGACGTGTTCGCAGGTGGGTTTATACCGGCCCAGGTTAACGGTCATCAAATCCTCCAGCCCCCGACCTGAACACATACGAGTGACAGACTTGAAATACTGCAGCTGGTGTTTAGTTCTGTACGTGACTGTATATCTGAGGACGGGAGACTGACCGATGACAGTGAGGACCTCGTAGGCACTGCTGTCAGGTAGGAAGGTTCCCATGGTGTCCCGACGTCGGGAGGAGCTCAGAGACTCTTCACTGTCTTCATTGGCCTGCAATAAACGAGAGCAGTCCTGATCCAGGGTTTGAGCTTAACTTAGCTCCAAGTTTCATCTCAACTCATCGCCTTGATCTTTTAATCATATACAGGGGTTGCACAGGGTGGGGGGGGGGGGTTCCCCATGCCCATCCAGGGGAGAATGTTCTGGGCGCTGGGCAGATAAACCCAGGACTGGGCACCAATCCATCACGGGGCACACACTCACCCACACAAAGGCGTACTAAATAGGGGCGATTCATTCATTATCTTCTGCTTTATCCTCTATTAGGGTCGCAGTGGGGTTCCCCATGCCCATCCAGGGGAGAACGTTTCGGGCGCTGGGCATACACCCAGGACAGGGCGCCAATCTATCGCTGGGCGCACACACACAGACACACTCTACATGGGGCAATTTGGAGAACTCAATTGACTTGATCCATGTTTTTGGACTGTGGGAGGAAACCGGAGAACCCAGAGGAAACCCACACGGACACGGGGAGAACATGGAAACTCCACCCAGATGGGGATTCGAACCGGGAATCCCTAGCGCTGAGAGGCGATCGTGCTAACCACTAAGCCATCGTGCCGCAGGGGCGATTTAGAGCAGCAAAATGACCTTGAATCCATGTTTTTGGACTATGGTAGGAGACCGGCGAACCTGGAGAGAACCCTCACAGACATGGGGAGAACATGGAAACTCCACCCAGATTCGAACCTGGATCCCCACGCCGAGAGACGGATGTGCCCAAGACAGAGTCCCTGTCCAAACCAAGACAGAGCCCCGAAGTCCAGTTGCAGACTCTATTTATGGAAAGAACCATCCCTCGTTCTGCTTATTCTGAAACAATTTGTCGAAGGAGTTCTATGGGGGAGGGGGGGGGTGTGAACGCGCCGTTCCTTCCCTTATCTGGGGGAGCTCAATACAGCTCGGTGCCCTTGAGCCATATCCACCAGATGCCCGTTGTCTCTAGGTTCTAAATCAACTAGGCCTTGAGCGGCAGCCCGCTAGATTGCCCCCATCACATTATCAAATGTGAACATCCTCTTGAACATAAAGTACATTGTGTATAAACCTTTACATTTTATTCCTTCACTACCCAACTACACAGTGTGGTTTCTGTTTGCCGAAGCAGCACAGCAGACAGAGGAAGAGGACGAGCGTTCTGCCAGATTGAAGCATCATGAACGTCAACACATGAAGCACCAGCACACTTCACATGCATAAAAGACCTCTGCACATTAAAAGCATCTGCAACATTCTGTTCTCGGATCAGTAAACGATAAGCACACGTCAAACCGACCTGCACCTCGAGTACACCACAGGATTAATTACATCTACAAAGAACCATAACAGACATCACCGTCCCAGAGACCTTCAGGAGACAATGAAGATCCTATACTTTCTTTTTAAGATCCTCAGCTTCTATTTATTTATTTATATATATATATATATATATATACACACTTGCAATCAGAAATATTCAACCCCCCCCAAAGATTTTAAGGATTTATCAATATAAGTTTTTTTTCAAATAGCAATATTCTACTTTGGTTGACTTCGTTATGAGTTGAATTCATTCATTCATCATCTTCCGCTTTATCCTATATTAGGGTCGCGGGGGGGGGGGGGGGGGGGGGGGTTCCACATGCACATCCAGGGGAGAACGTTCTGGGCGCTGGGCAGATACACCCAGGACAGGGCGCCAATCCATCACGGGGCACACACTCACCCACACATAAATGCGTACTAAATAGGGGCGATTCATTCATTATCTTCCGCTTTGTCCTATATTAGTGTCGCGAGGGGGGGGGAGAACCCAGGACAGGGCGCCAATCTCTCGCTGGGCACACACTCACTCACTCACACAGACACACTCTATATGGGGCAATTTGGAGAACTCCATTGACCTTGATCCATGTTTTTGGACTGTGGGAGGAAAGCGGAGAACCCGGAGGAAACCCACGCGGACACGGGGAGAACATGGAAACTCCACCCAGATGGGGATTCGAACCGGGAATTTTTCCATGTTCTCCCCGCGTCCGCGTGGGTTTCCTCCGGGTTCTCCGCTTTCCTCCCACAGTCCAAAAACATGGATCGAGGTCAATCGAGTTCTCCAAATTGCCCCATATAGAGTGTGTTTGTGTTTCTGTGTAAGTGAGTGTGTGCCCAGCGATAGATTGGCGTCCTGTCCTGGGTGTATCTGCCCAGCGCCCGAGACGTTCTCCCCTGGATGGGCATGGGGAACCCCCCCCCCCGCGACCCTGATAGAGGATAAAGCAGGAGATAATGAATAATTAGTCTGATGTTGCCTCTGTCCCAAGACTTTTTGCGTTTCAAACAAAGCGGACACCATTAGCAGCACGACGACTTCATGCATGTAAGCGCACGGACAGCGCACGGCGATGGAGTCATGAGGAACACGCAGTTGTCGGCTCGGGCGACGAGCCCGTTAAACCGTCCCGCATGCGCACACATTCATCACCCACAAGCCGCTGACACACGGAACCAGCACTTACTTTCCGGAGTGGGCTTGCCTGAGCTTGATCTGGGTGGAGAGATCATGGAAATGACACAGAAGACACAGATACACAGACAACCTGATTTAATCTGCAGACGTGTGTGTGTGTGGGGGGGGTGGCACGGCACACACACTATCTCTATAGCGCATCGTCTGGCAGCTCAGGAGATCACAGCATTGCACTGCCTTCGCGTACAAACTTAATACTTTGTTAGGACAACAAGACCCAAGCGGCATGCGGCGGCTCAGCGGCGGTAACACGGAACCCCTCCTGCTCCACACACCCGCATCACAGGACCGCACCCTCCACGACGACGACCCCATCCAAAGCCGAACACGGAGCCAAGCGACAAACCGCTCCGAGATTTGGCAAGACGATTAGCAATTAGCTCCACGCAGCAGCCAAACATGAATATTAATCATGCTCATTTAATTTGCAGCCAGGTTTCAGTTCCACGCTTCCATTCCACGTTTTAATTACAAATAAAATACTAATTAAATGATAGAGATGATAAAATGTATTCAGGGCCGGCACGGTGGCTTAGTGGTTGGCATGTTTTCTCAGTGCTAGGGATTCCCGGTTCGAATCCGGAGAACCCGGTTTCCTCCGGGTTCTCCGGTTTGCTCCCACAGTCCAAAAACATGGATCAAGTCAACTGAGTTCTCCAAATTGCCCCATATAGAGTGTGTCTGTGCGAGTGAGTGTGTGCCCAGTGATAGATTGGCGCCCTGTCCTGGGTGTATCTGCCCAGCGCCCGAAACCTTCTCCCCTGGATGGGCATGGGGAACCCCACCGCGACCCTAATAGAGGATAAAGCGGAAGATAATGGATGGATGGATAAGAGAGATAATAAAATGTATTCATGGGCGGCACGGTGGCTTAGTGGTTGGCATGTTCTCCCAGCGCTAGGGATTCCCGGTTCGAATCCCATTCTGGGTGGAGTTTCCATGTTCTCCCCGTGTCCGCGTGGGTTTCCTCCGGGTTCTCCGGTTTCCTCTCACAGTCCAAAAACATGGATCAAGTTATTGAACTTGAACTTGAACTCTCCAAATTGTCCCATATAGAGTGTGTTTGTGTGAGTGAGTGTGTGTCCAGCGATAGATTGGCGCCCTGTCCTGTAAACATCTGAGTAAACAATTTTAATATCGAAATATTTTGATTGGTGGCTGGGTGGGTTTCCTCCGGGTTCTCCGTTTTCCTCCCACAGTCCAAAAACATGGATCAAGTCAATTGAATTCTCCAAATTGCCCCATATAAGAGTGTGTCTGTGTGAGTGAGTGAGTGTGTGTCCACTGATGGATTGGCGCCCTGTCATGGGTGTATCTGCCCAGCGCCCGAAATGTTCTCCCCTGGATGGGCATGGGGAACCCCCCCACCCCCAATATAGGATAAAGCGGAAGATGATGGATGGATGGAATTAACAGTGGAAATCTTTCTTTGCAGCTCTAGACATGGGGATCTTTTCTAGATTTTTAAGCAATAGCATGGCAGGGTGATGCTACAACACAGGAAAACATGACGGGATAAGACAAGAACAGCAGAACAAAAGACACCCAAGTTGAATCTGAGAGCTGTTAGAACATACGCAGTGGAAATAGAGCCTCGGTTCACACTCAGCAGTGCTAAAGCGCCAGCGCCTGACTCTATGGCCTGATAGTGTAGCCATGACAAAAGCACAGCCACGGCAAAGATTCCAGCTTCTGCACTCACCACCAAATAAGTCCAAGTCCCTCAGGCTCTCCACACTCAGTTTCTCCGACACCCAGCGCTGTAAGCAGAGCAGAACGTCATGTCAAGGCTTAAATACAGTACCATTACAAACTTTGGGTGGTGGATTGTTTATGGTCAGTTCTGCAGGGACAATAAAAAAATAGGTTCCATCTATTGCGTGATGTCGGAAAAAGTTCATTCATTCATTATCTCCCGCTTTATCCTCTATTAGGGTCGCGGTGGGGTTCCCCATGCCCATCCAGGGGAGAACGTTTCGGGCGCTGGGCAGATACACCCAGGACAGGGCGACAATCTATCCCTGGACACACACTCACTCACACAGACACACTCAAATTTGGGCAATTTGGAGAACTCAATTGACTTGATCTATGTTTTTGGACTGTGGGAGGAAATTGGAGAACCCGGAGGAAACCCACGCGGACACGGGGAGAACATGGAAACTCCACCCAGATGGGGATTCGAACCGGGAATCCCCAACGCTGAGGGGAGAACATGCCAACCACTAAGCCACCGTGCCGCCCGGAATTTATTCATTCATTATCTCCCACTTTATCCTCTATTAGGGTCGCGGTGGGGTTCCCCATGCCCATCCAGGGGAGAACGTTTCGGGCGCTGGGCAGATACACCCAGGACAGGGCGCCAATCCATCGCTGGGCACACACTCACTCACAGACACACTCTATATGGGGCAATTTGGAGAACTCAATTGACTTTATCCATGTTTTTGGACTGTGGGAGGAAATTGGAGAACCGGGAAACCCACGCGGACACGGGGGGAACATGGAAACTCCACCCAGATGGGGATTCGAACCGGGAATCCCTAGTGCTGAGAGGAGAACATGCTAAACCACTAAGCCACCGTGCCGCCCTGTCGGCAAAAGTTAATATAAATAATGATGATATGAGCAGTTTTTGTTCCGGCCTCTGAATTTAAATATGTTTTAAAAAAACCTGATATTTAAAACATGAGGATAAACTCACCAGAAAAGACATGGGTCCTGAGAAAGAAAAGCGTCTACACCATCCAAAACACATTCAAAGATCTGAAAGAGGAGGGCAAGGCAGTTTAGGTTTGGAGTGATTGATATAGTATATTTTACAACAGAACATTGTTCTAGAGCAGTTTTACAAAGTCTCTACAGCCTGAAACACCACAGCAAACCAAAGCAACAGTGACCACAAACTTATGTATTGATCTGTATACGTCTTATATCTATTACCACTTCTCACTAATATATGTTTATGACATGCTTATATTTGTGTGGAATATATATATATATAGGGCAGCATGATGGCTTAGTGGTTGGCATGTTCTCCTTTCAGCGCTAGAGATTCCCGGTTCGAATCCCAATCTGGGTGGAGTTCCCATGTCCTCCCCGTGTCCGCGTGGGTTTCCTCCGGGTTCTCCGGTTTCCTCCCACAGTCCAAAAACATGGTCAATTGAGTTCTCCAAATTGCCCCATATAGAGTGTGTGTGAGCCCAGTGATAGATTGACGCCCTGTCCTGGGTCTATCTGCCCAGCACCAGAGGCATTCTCCCCTGGATGGGGATTCCCCCCCCCCGCGACCCTAATAGAGGAAAAAGCGGAAGATAATGGATGAATGAATGAATGAATTATGGATGGATTATTTATTTATATATATATATATATATATATAGAGAGAGAGAGAGAGAGAGAGAGAGAGAGAGAGAGAGAGATGGAAAGGCCCCTGGCCCCCTGCCCCTGCCACCAGAAGCACCAAAACCTGGTTTGATGCCCCGTGGTCTCAGTGGTTTGATGCCCCCTGGTTTGATGCCCTGTGGTCTCAGTGGTTTGATGCCCTGTGGTCTCAGTGGTTTGATGCCCCTGTGGTCTCAGTGGTTTGATGCCCCTGTGGTCTCAGTGGTTTGATGCCCCTGTGGTCTCAGTGGTTTGATGCCCCTGTGGTCTCAGTGGTTTGATGCCCCTGTGGTCTCAGTGGTTTGATGCCCCTGTGGTCTCAGTGGTTTGATGCCCCTGTGGTCTCAGTGGTTTGATGCCCCTGTGGTCTCAGTGGTTTGATGCCCCTGTGGTCTCTGTGGTTCGATGCCTCCTGGTTTGATGCCCCTGTGGTCTCAGTGATTTGATGCCCCCTGGTTTGATGCCCCTGTGGTCTCAGTGGTTTGATGCCTCCTGGTTTGATGCCCCTGTGGTCTCAGTGATTTGATGCCCTGTGGTCTCTGTGGTTTGATGCCTCCTGGTTTGATGCCCTGTGGTATCTGTGGTTTGATGCCCCGTGGTTTGATGCCCCTGTGCTCTCTGTGGTTTGATGCCCCTGTGGTCTCAGTGGTTTGATGCCCCCTGGTTTGATGCCCCTGTGGTCTCAGTGATTTGATGCCCTGTGGTCTCTGTGGTTTGATGCCTCCTGGTTTGATGCCCTGTGGTATCTGTGGTTTGATGCCCCGTGGTTTGATGCCCCTGTGCTCTCTGTGGTTTGATGCCCCTGTGGTTCTGGAAGCCCAGATTCGCTTGCTGCTCGCCGTCAGCTCTTCTTGTGTTGTTGGTTCTGTTGTCCTTCATCTTCCTCTTAATAAAACCTCTCAGATTCTCAATGGGCTCAGAGTTCACCGGTCAGTCGAGCGCTGATGACGCCGGCTCTGGGATGAATTGGAAGGACGACTGCGACATGCGTCCAACACCGGTGCACGAGCGACCAACGCGTACGTTCAGTAAACGTCCTCGCCTGCCCTTAACGCTGAATAACGGATTAAATCAAACGGATTAAATGAAACGGATTAAATTAACCGGTTTTAAACGCGTCGCTTTCAGACTCTCACTCTTAATGTTTGTAACGGGGATGATGAACCGCATTAGCATTAGCATTAGCAACGACACAAATCACACAAGACTCGCTTCTCTCGCGTTCGTTCGTTCGTCGCTTTTTAAAGCCGCGCTCCGCGGTGTGGAGGAGACGTCGCTAAAGCCGCGTTTCTGAGGATTAACGGAGGTTTTACTCACGTTTTCAGAGCCGAAAAGCAGCCTTCAGAGTCCGACCGTCCGCCCGTCCGCCCGCTGTCAGCTCCACAGACGCTTACGGGTGGGTGGGTAGCGCGCATGCGCACAAATCCAACGCTCCCTCACTTATGCCGTTTTCTTGGTGAACTTTTGGAGAACCTTTAAACCTCTTTATGTTCCAATAAGGGCGTCACGGTGGTTTAGTGGTTTAGCACGTTCTCCTCTCAGCGCTGGGGATTCCCGGTTCGAATCCCCATCTGGGTGGAATCCCCATGTTCTCCCCGTGTCCGCGTGGGTTTCCTCCGGGTTCTCCGCTTTCCTCCCACAGTCCAAAAACATGGATCAAGTCAATTGAATTCTCCAAATTGCCCCATATAGAGTGTGTCTGTGTGAGTGAGTGTGTGCCCAGCGATGGATTGGCGCCCTGTCCTGGGTCTATCAGCCCAGCGCCCCAGACGTTCTCCCCTGGATGGGCATGGGGACCCCACCACGACCCTAATAGAGGATAAAAGCGGGAGATAATGAATGAAAACGAATGTTTAAATTTATTCTGAGAGCTAGTGAGCCAGAAATAACTCAAGCGCGAGCCGTTAGGAATCTGACGTCAGCTGTTAAACGATAAGGACCAAGTTATCAGTCCTCATACAGACTCACCCCCATCTTTAAGGTCTTTGGCATCAACTCCAAATGAAATTGTGCAGCCTGTAAAGGAAACCATTTCACCTGACTGCTGCAATTCAACTTCCTTTTGTCTTCCTCACTCAACTCAGAGACTGAAGTCATAAAACTGCAAGACCAACAGGCACTCAAACAAAAAGCTGTAATTAATTTACCAATTTGTTGATGCATTGCCTAATTTTTTAAAGAGTTTTTACATACAGTAATTGTAAGTGAAGTTTATGAAAATAAAAACCTCCTCATGGAAGATAAAAATACATACATAAAATAGTTGGGGGAGGGAGAGAAGAGGGGAAAAAAAAAAAAAATAAAAAAAAAAAAAAATCCACAAAGAAAACACACCCAGAAAAAAACTACTGAAAAGTGAGCTCAAGCAATGAAACATGAAAAAAAAAAAAAAAGAACTACTAACTCAGTACACATCAGGCAAAACCTCATTTTAACCTCTTTAGTTTATTACCTTTAACGGTAATAAACTAAATCATAAAAATTCAGTTTTATGCTTAATTCATCAGAAAGAATCTCGGAAGGAATGACTACCACTGAAGACACATCTAAGAAATACCTGTTGTAAAGAAGACAAGAATTTTTTTTTTTTTTTTTTTTTAAATAAAGGGGGGGGGGGGGGGGGGGCAGGGCCACAGCATCGAATAACAATCAGGTTGGATGAATTTACAGTATAGTTGGTTTTCTCCATAACTTTAGACTTGTGGTGTTCACATTTGTAAGTTGTTTTGGATAAAAAATCTGCTATATGAAAATGAATGAGGCAAATCATTCTACTCAACCTCATGAGAATCACCACTTCAAAGTTATCATAAGAGTCGTCT
The DNA here is from genome assembly GCA_019802505.1 of Corydoras sp. C115. Classification (NCBI taxonomy): domain Eukaryota; kingdom Metazoa; phylum Chordata; class Actinopteri; order Siluriformes; family Callichthyidae; genus Corydoras; species Corydoras sp. C115. Next base: position 191,836 of record JAFMOC010000167.1, read on the forward strand.
CTACAAAAATGTCCACCTCACCCAAAAATAAAGAGCAAGGTACAGAACAATGGGTTTCAGCAACTTTTATTTCATCAAAGTTAATCACTCTCAATCATGATGGGTCCAAGCATCACTTCACCCTCCAGTTCCAGGTCTATTCAAAGGAAGACAAGTTAAAGTCAGCATGACAAGTTCAGAGAGATCAAAATGTCTTAAACTTCATACCTTCTGAAGCTCTTCCTTTTCTAGAGCCGGTAATGAGACTGCAGTTACTATCACAACAGCCGCAGACCCCACTGTCACCGTAAGCAGCAGTCCACCTACAGAGAACGTAGTTTGTCCTAATGAGGATAAAGCTCACGAAAGCTTGAGTTCAGCTTCAACATACCGATTATCTGAGAAGGAACAGGCCTTGTGTTCGGGATCAGGGCTGTACGAAGCTGCTGTGGCCCTCAGTAAGCATGCAATGTAGATCTGGAGGAATAGAGACAAAAAACATTGAACTCACAACCAAACAAGTCCCATTTTACAGAATCCATCATGACTCACCGTATTGGTGTCGACCTGCTGAAACCTGAAGGCCTCCAGCTGGAAGTCCAGTTTAGTTTCTTGAGTCTGGGGCACAAAACGAGACTTGGAACTGGTGAGCTTGGCATCCACGAAGCACCTACAACAGGTTATGGAGGTAGGGTTTAGCTGAGCGGCAACCTAAAGCTCACAGGAATCCCACTCACCCATAATTATCAATGAAGGAATATCTGGGGACGGCATTCAGATCAGGAACTGGAGTAGCAACACATCCATCCACATACACACGCAGGGGAACATGGTAGAACTGCATGACCGAAGCCTCAATATTGATCAGCTCTCCCAGGAAATACTGGTTGGATGCTCTTTCAGAGACCCAGTCATCTACAAGAGAAGATTTTCAGCCATAAATGCACTTATGACCAACAACCGATCTGATGCTCAAATCCAACAACGACAGCCACAAAGACTACAAACCCATCATGAGCCTCAAGGAGAAGACAAGTTGTTCTTCAGCAACATGTGAAGAAGCATATGGAACCCAAACAGGCATCAGGGCATTACTGCTCACATTGTGGAGTCTGAAACATTTAGAGATGCAGACAGAACCATTACAAAAAGAACGTATGAAGCTCAACCAAAGACTTGGTTCCCAGCATTACCTTGGATAGTGACACTCGATCAGAACTGTAGCTCCATAACCAGCCACATTCCTTACAATAGAAGTACCAGCTAAAGGAGAAGACGCTCCATAGTTGAGGGTGAAGACATAGACCAGCTCATCCTCAGTCATCTAGAGGAACAGAACATGTTAGCAGTACAGAGCAGATCGATGGACTCCGTTCCGTCAGATTACAGACTCACGATCAAGTTACTGTTGCAGCTCTGCAGCTCCGATTCATAAATAAGAACTTGCTGAGCAGCGTCCTGTCCTTTAGCAGCACATCCTCCCAGAGTGAGGACAGACACATCAATGGGTTCTCCAGTTCCAAACAGGTCCTTCTTCACTTCCACACGCACAGTATTCTCAGTACACACCGCAGCCACACTACGGACAGCGGCAGGGATAGGTCTATCAAAATGCACCGGAGCTGGCCTCGAGATCTCAGGCATGATGGGAAACCTCCAGTTCAGCGGCTTCACTGGTGCTTGAATGACCTGATGAGCTTGAAGGTCAGAGGAACTCTGCAGAGGACTCGGTACAGGGTCTTGGAACAGCAGAGGTGAAGCTTGAGCAGGTTTCGGTTGGGAACCTGATGGAACCTTCAGAGGATCTTTGAATTGTCCCAGTACTGTCCACTGGGCCTCAGAAAAACCAAACACAACCAGCAGTGCTACTGCAACCCAACCTTGTTTGGAATCCATGATTACAAACCACAAGTCATCCAAGACTGGTCTTGACGCTTCAGTTTTATAGTGATTCAGTTCAACCAGCTCCGCCTCTTTTGATTAGCCTGATGCTTTTCTGATGCTGTTGAGTTAAGACTCATTGAGACTAATTAGGTCTTTCTGGCTACTGATTGGTTGGAGTTAAACTGGTTTGTCAGGTGACTTAATTAATTAATGTGGCGTTACTTTGCACTTCTATAGTTTGTGTAAACTTGGGTTTTGGTTCCACGGTGCAGGTTACAGCAGCAGTATTTATTTGATTTACCCTCACATGACTCAGTGTTGGGCGGCACGGTGGCTTAGTGGTCAGCACGTTCGCCTCTCAGCACTAGGGATTCCCGGTTCGAATCCCCATCTGGGTGGAGTTTCCATGTTCTCCCCGTGTCCGCGTGGGTTTCCTCCGGGTTCTCCGGTTTCCTCCCACAGTCCAAACACATGGATCAAGTCAATTGAGTTCTCAAAATTTGAGAACTCAATTGAACTCAAAGAGTGAGTGTGTGCCCAGCGATGGATTGGTGCCCTGTCCTGGGTGTATCTACCCAGCGTCCGAGACGTTCTCCCCTGGATGGGCATGGGGAACCCCACCGCGACCCTAATAGAGGATAAAGCGGGAGATAATGAATGAATGAATGACTCAGTGTTAGAGATCAGCCCAGGCTCATTCAATCCCAATAATGAAGATTAGATGAAACTTTCAGGTTAACCTGATGTTAGCAGTGTTGCAAAAGCTCTAAACCTTGGGGAAAACAAACGAGCTGTAGCACCCACTATTGACAAGAGGTTGAACTCAGAGAGTAAAGATATTGTTCTACGGTAATAAACTAACGAAACTCCATCCATTAATTATCTTCTGCTTTATCCTCTACTAGAGTTCCCCAAGCCCATCCAGGGGAGAACGTTTCGGGCGCTGGGCAGATACACCCAGGACAGGATGCCAATCTATCACTGGGCACACACTCACTCACACACACTCTACATGGGGCAATTTGGAGAATTCAGTTGACCTTGATCCATGTTTTTGGACTGTGGAAGGAAACCGAAGAACCCGGAGGAATCCCGCGTGGACACGGGGAGAACATGGAAGCTCCACCCAGATTGGGATTCGAACCGGGAATCCCTAGGGCTGAGAGGAGAACATGCTAAACCACTAAGCCACAAAAAAATTGCGATTTGAACCCTGACCTTTTTATTTGACATCGGATTCAAAGATTTTTTTTATTTTTTTTTTTCGGAAAATCGAACGTGTGGGTTTCCTCCGGGTTCTCCGGTTTCCTCCCACAGTCCAAAAAACATGGATCAAGTCAATTGAATTCTCAAAATTGCCCCATATAGAGTGTGTCTGTGTGAGTGAGTGTGTGCCCAGCGATAGATTGGCACCCTGTCCTGGGTCTATCTGCCCATCGCCCGAGACGTTCTCCCCTGGATGGGCATGGGGAACCGCTCCCCCCACCCCCCGCGACCCTAATAGAGGATAAAGCGGTAGATAATGGATGGATGGATTAGATTTAAAATTTGTTTGTTTGTGTGTGTGGGGGCGGCACGGTGGCTTAGCATGTTCTCCTCTCAGTGCTGAGGATTCCCGGTTCGAATCCCCATCTGGGTGGAGTTTCCATGTTCTCCCCGTGTCAGCGTGGGTTTCCTCCGGGTTCTCCGGTTTCCTCCTACTGTCCAAAAAACATGGATCGAGGTCAACTGAATTCTCCAAATTGCCCCATATAGAGTGTGTGTGTGTGAGTGAGTGTGTGCCCAGTGGAGAAATGGTGTTTGACTTTGGGGAACACACAACCGGAACATCTCAGACCCGAAGACGGATGGAGTAAATATCAGATTTATTGTAGGAATGTATGAAGAAACGAATGATACGAGGTCATGAATATGTAAACAGGCATGACTAGCAGCTTATTTGCACACGTAACACCGGTGTGGCGCGCGGTCCGGCGATCGGGGGGGCGTCCGGGATTCAGGCCGCAGACACAGGAATCTCGAACCGCACGGCCGGCGCTCTTATTTCACAGCTTCCATCGTACCGCTTCATTTTAAACCTCCGTCTGTTCGGTCAGCGTGAGGCTCCGCGATCCTCCATCTGTTAAAACACGTCCTCAGACGAAGGTAAGAACACGACACAGACACTACACACACACACACACACACACACACACACACACACACACACAGCCCTTTGGAGGTGTACCGCTGCATGCTTTCATATCTATGAATGTCCTCACATCAGCTAATTAATCAATTAATTCTTTACTAAACGTCTCTAAACGACCGGAGCCCCACTTTCAGCTGCTTCCATATGCAAGTCTTCTGTAAGGATGTGTGGAATAAAGTATATCTGAGGTCTACTGTTTTCGGACACTCCACTAACATATAAATAGTTTCCATACGAAGCTCCTCGGCCGTGTGGACGCATCGCCGTGACCTGCGCTCGAGTTAACCCCGAGATTCCAAAGACCTGCAAACGAGAGGGAAGCAAACACCAGGGGATTATTCCCAAACAGAAGAACAATGCATTTCACAATTAATAAAGAATACATTCATTTATTATCTTCTGCTTTATTCTCTATTAGAGTTGCAGGGGGGGGGGGGGTTCCCCATGCCCATCCAGGGGAGAACGTTTCGGGCGCTGGGCAGATACACCCAGGACAGGACGCCAATCTATCGCTGGACACACACTTACTCACACAGACACACTCTATATGGGGCAATTTGGAGAACTCAATTGACCTTGAGCCATGTTATTTTCGGACTGTGGGAGGAAACCGGAGAACCCGGAGGAAACCCACACGGACACGGGGAGAACATGGAAACTCCACCCAGATTGGGGATTCGAACTGAGAATCCCTAGTGCTGAGAGGATAACATGACACACTCTACATGGGGCAATTTGGAGAACTCAATTGAGCTTGAGCCATGTTTTTTTTGGACTGTGGGAGGAAACCGGAGAACCCGGAGGAAACCCACGCGGACACAGGCAGAACATGGAAACTCCACCCAGAGGCGGACATTATATGTTCTGTCTTTATTTATGATTGTCTCGTCTTATATCATTATCTTCCACTTTATCCTCTATTAGGGTCGCGGTGGGGTTCCCCATGCCCATCCAGGGGAGAACGTTTCGGGCGCTGGACAGATAGACCCAGGACAGGGCGCCAATCTATCACTGGACACACACACACACTCTCTATATGGGGCAATTTGGAGAACTCAATTGAGCTTGAGCCATGTTTTTTTGGACTGTGGGAGGAAACCGGAGAACCCGGAGGAAACCCACGCAGACACGGGGAGAACATGGAAACTCCACCCAGATTGGGATTCGAACTGAGAATCCCTACTGCTGAGAGGAGAACATGCTAAACCATTATGGATGGGTATATGCATCGTGGGCCGCAGGGTGGCAGAGTGCTTTAGCATGTTCTCCTCTCAGCTACAGTGAATCTGAAGCACACAGAAGTGATTGTGGTGTCTGTAAACTCACGAGTGGCTGGTGTGCTGTTGGCGTCTCCGGCGCTGCGGAGCTTCTCGAAGCGAGCCTCCATCTCCTCGAGGACCTTCGGGGTGTAGCGCACCACCAGCTTCACAGAATTATTGCTCGTCTTATTCAACAGTTCACCGCCTATCCTCGTGGTGGCTCGCCCCTCCACGCTCTGCCCCATGCCCATCAGGGGAGAACGATGAAACGTCAAAAAAACGCTTCAGAAACATCGCAGGTGCAAATCCAACATGTTCTGGAACCCGTGTCCTCCATGGACATGAGTTTCTGTGCCAGTCCTGCTCTAACCCCATGACATCTTTTTAGATTCATAATTTTAATTAGATTTAAGGGGGTGGCTTAGTGGTTTAGCATGTTCTCCTCTCAGTGCTAGGGATTCCCGGTTCGAATCCCCATCTGGGTGGAGTTTCCATGTTCTCCGCCCCGTCTAGGTCCGGTGGGGGGGGGGGTTCTCCGGTTTCTCGTCCCCCAGTCCAGGGGAAAACATGGATCAAGGTCTAATTGATCACTGGACTACAACTGACTCACACAACCCTATAGAGTGGTGTCAATTGAGTCTGTGCTGAGCCATGTTTTTTTTTTAAGTGAACCCAGAGGAAACCCCCTCAGACAGTGAGAAGATTGGCGCCCTGTCCTGAACTGGTCTATCTGCCTGCCACAGCGCCGAAATGGGTCTCCCATCTGGGGGCATGGCAGAACCCTTTAGCATTGTTCCCCCCCACGACCCTGAATAGAGGATAAAGCGGAAGTGAATGAATGGATGTATTAAACTCTAAAATTGGCTTTGTTGTTTGGTGTGTCCGGGCGGCTGCGGTGGCTTAGTCGTTTAGCATGTTCTCCATTCTCAGTGCTAGGGATTCCCGGTTCACCACATCCCCATCTGGGTGGAGTTTCAACATGTTCCCCGGCCTGTCTGCGTGGGTTTTTCCTCCGGGTTTCTCCGGTTTCCACGCACAGTCCAAAAAGATGGATCAAGTCAGTTGAATTCTCCAAAATTGCCCCATATGAGTGTGTCTGTGTGAGTGAGGTGCAATGCCCAGTGATAGTTCTGGCGCCCTGTCCTGGGTCTATCTGACCAGCGCCCGAAACGTTCTCCCCTGATGGGCCATGGAGAACCCCCCCCCCAACCCTAATAGAGGATAAACGGAAGATAATGAATGGATGTATTAGATTTAAAATTTGTTTTGTTTGTGATGTTTGGGGGCGGCACGGTGGCTTTAGTGGTTTAGCATGTTCTCCTCTCAGATCTAGGGATTCCCGGTTCGAATCCCAATCTGGGTGGAGTTTCCATGTTCTCCCCGTGTCCGTGTGGGTTTCCTCCGGGTTCTCTGGTTTCCTCCCACAGTCCAAAAACATGGATCAAGTCAATTGAGTTCTCCAAATTGCCCCATATAGAGTGTGTCTGTGTGAGTGAGTGTGTGCCCAGCGATGGATTGGCGTCCTGTCCTGGGTGTATCTGCCCAGCGCCCGAAACGTTCTCCCCTGGATGGGCATGGAGAACCCCACCGCGACCCTAATAGAGGATAAAGCAGAAGATAATGAATGGATGTATTAGATTTAAAATTTGTTTGTTTGTGTGTGTGGGGGCGGCACGGTGGCTTAGTGGTTTAGCATGTTCTCCTCTCAGATCTAGGGATTCCCGGTTCGAATCCCAATCTGGGTGGAGTTTCCATGTTCTCCCCATGTCTGCGTGGGTTTACTCCGGGTTCTCCGGTTTTGTGTGTGCCAAAAACATGATCAAGGTCAATTGAGTTCTCCAAATTGCCCCATATAGAGTGTGTGTTTGTGTGAGCATGTGTGTGCCCTGTCCTGGCGTCCTGTCCTGGGTGTATCTGCCCAGCGCCCGAAACGTTCTCCCCTGGATGGGCATGGGGAACCCCCCCGCGACCCTAATAGAGGATAAAGCGGAAGATAATGTGTGGGTGACAATGTGATTCGTGGGTGCGTTTTGGACGTCACGAGCAACGCACCAATCAGCATCTCAGTTGTGGTGCAACCGATACTTGTGTTGCTAATGCAGAGCTGACAGCCCCTTCCCCCGTAACAAAACTGATCCCTAATCATACCCCCCCCCTCCCCCCAAAAAAAGTTCATAAACATGTAAATTTACAGCCACCACATTGGGCCGCACTTCCTACCACGCCATTGACGGACAGCAGCTGGTCGCCCCTCTTCAGCCCCCCCTGCCGGTCAGCCACGCCTCCTGGAATCACTCTGGAGATGTAAATGGGCGAGTTCTGCTCCTTTCCCCCCATGATGTTAAAGCCCAGACCCTCATCCGTCTTGGGGAGCTCCACCACCCTCGGGTGGGCGTGACCTTCACTCGCCGCAAACGCGGCAACCGTGGCCTGCAGGGGGCAGAATTAGAGACAGAGAGCGCAGCGGCTGTCAAAGTCGCCCCACTTGTTGTCCACGCCATCCGCGTCTCTGTCCGTCGTGCTGTAAGCTTTATATCTGTTATACCGAAGACGGCAGACTTGCCTTAGCAGTAGCCTGGGCTCGCACCTCTGGTCCTCCCACGATGTCCAGCGTGTCGTACAGCTGCTCGTACACCTATCAGAGAGGACCAAGCACAGCGAAAAGGTCATGTGACCAGTGGATGTGTATGAATGGAAGTGCAGAAATTAAAGGATGTATTTTGGGGTGGAGGTGCAACTGAAGACAGTAAGACAGTGTAACCGTCGCTGGGCACACACTATGGGAGAACACTCTCCAGATCGGGATTCGAACCTGGATCCCCAGCGCTGAGAGGTGGACATACTAACAACTA